>CABHPQ010151761.1:8259-45680 GCA_902168405.1 Peromyscus aztecus
GAATGGCAGGTGACCCTGTCTTGCAGTGAATGACAATGACTCTTGTCTTGCAGTGAATGGCAGGTGACTCTGTCTTGCAGTGAATGGCAGGTGACCCTGTCTTGCAGTGAATGACAATGACTCTTTCTTGCAGTGAATGGCAGGTGACCCTGTCTTGCAGTGAATGACTGGAGCCCGACTCAGCCATCCCCTGAAGTAGGTGGAGGCCAGTGTCTAGGACACAGTGTGGAGACCAAGTTTGCAGGAGTGTTTTCAAGGACTGTCCCCTGGTGCTGGAGTAGGGGCGTGTCCTCACAAGAGCCCGAGGCCTCACCCACCAAAGCAAGGCTTTCTTGTTTTAAATGGCCAATAGTGTTCACATTATCTTCCATTTACGCAAAAATCCCCAGGGCATCCCTGTCATCCCAGTGAGGAAACTGAGGTTGCCAGAAGTGACTGTACTCAGGTTTCATCTGGGAAGAAGTTCCTTGTGTTGGAAGTGTGGCCTGGGTTGGAGAAGAAGTGGCCACAGGTGGTATGACACCATGTCCCTTCTGAGTTTGCTGTCTGTCCTCGCGGGTTCTACAGGAGCTTCTGCACCCTGCTAGGCCTAGGCCTCTGGGGCCCCAGCCCTTCCTTCTCTGCTCCTGCTGGCCACGCTGACTAATCCCTTTTCCCAAGAGGTAAGCCAAGGTAAGATTAGAGCTTTATTAAAAGGAAATTAAACTAGGAAATGAAAGGATAAACAAACCCCAAATGAATGGGTGGGGAGAAAATCAGCCCCCAAAGCAAGTGAGGTCACCCAGCCCAGGTCTCTCCATTCTGAAGGGACATGCTACTTGCACCCCAGGCCAGGCATCCAGCATGTGGCCTCCCTCCTAGTTCCTCTCATCAGCCTGGCTAGTGGCCCTGGTCACACTGGCCAGCGTGGTCACTACAGCAGATGGCTTCTTGGAGGGGCCTTGGCTTGTGGCAGCAGCACCTGCCTTCCAGCGCTCTTCCCAAGCCAAGGCATCCTGGGACCTTTCCTGACTGTCACGGTCGGAGTGCTGCCAACTGCTTCCTGGAGAACGCAGCTGGTGATGCTTCTTCTCCCCTTCCCCTGCAGGGGCAGGAACTGCGGTTTCTGTCCCCGCCACCCTGGCCCCACTCCCCCCTCCTCTCTCCCCCCCCCCCCCCCCCCTCTACCCCTGGCACCTGTGTTTTCTGCCCAACCCCTCGAAGTGACCTTTGCTGCTCTCCGCTGCCTGTCTCCTCTTCCTCTGCTCGGCCAACCCCTGCCTGTCCTAAATGTCATGTTTTCAGTTACCGTTTCCTCCGCGTTAGAGCATTTCCTGTGGAGTTGGCAGAATGAGAGAAACTGGGTACCACAGAAAGAAGAGGAGTGCGTTTGCTTTGTGATTCTAGTCTGTGACATTCAGGAGCGTGGCGCTGGCTTCTTTGGCCTCTGACAGGGACTGTTTTGTTTTGGTTTGTTTCTGTTTTTTTGAGACAGGGTTTCTCTGTGTAGCCCTGGCTGTCTTGGAACTCGCTCTGTAGACCAGGCTGGCTTCGAACTCAGAGATCCGCCTACTTCTGCCTCCCAAGTGCTGGGATTATAGGCTTGCGCCACCTCCACCCAGGGCTTCTTACAGCTTGACAGAGCAACTGTAGACTTTTCTCAAGAGCCACCAGTGCCATCGTAGGGCCCTACCCTGATGCCTCATCTAATCCTCATCTCCTCCTGAAGACCTCTCCTGAAATCACGGCTCCTTGGCCGTCGCCTTTATCACAGTGCTGACTAAAGAGCTTTTTATACTCCTGACACCGAAGCTCAGTGAGGACCAGGCCCCCATGGGTCAGAATCAACCCTGAATTCCCAGAAGGCCTGGTGAGTGCAGCAAGCATTCCTTGTTAAGTCACCTGGCTCCTGAGTGCCTGGTGGGTACCAGCTGCTGCTCCATCAGGAGCAGCGATGGTGTTTGCAGTGGGGCCGCTCACCTGCCTTCCTGGGTGAGCACCAGGCGGGGGTGGTGCTCATTCAGACTGAGCAGACGTGTTTATAGCAGTGACAGTTGTCAGGGATGGACACATTACCTCACACATGCGGAGGGAGGTGTCCTCCCTGTCACTGGGAGCGGAGGTGACAGGTATTATTCAGTAAAACCGAATAAAGAGCCGTGGCTGTGACAGGTGAAGCCTCCTGCAGGTCTGGTCCCTTCCCCAGTCTCTGGGTCTGTGGAGGAGGCTCTGCACTGACTGCTGCTGTGTGGCAGCCAAGCTAGGTGACAGGAACAGGGAAGAAGCTAGAGAGAGCCCCGGGAGGCTCGCAGGGCACGCTTCCTTTTCACACTGGCCTCATGGAAGTCAGCAGGCTCCTTTTGAAAACTGGAGCCAAATGTTTTCACTTCGTGGAAAGTAAAACTTAAAATTCCCACTTAAAGAGTGTACTGGAAAGCTGTGTTTTTAAGTACATGTCTTTTCAGGCTGTAAAGTAACCATTTTGGGGAAAAATATAGAAAAACTGAAAATAAAAATGAGAAGCACTTTAATTCCTCCACTCCAAGGCAATTATTGTAAACATTTAAATTTATCTTCTAATGATCTTTTTTGAGTACACAAAAGTACAAAATTTTCCAAAAGATCAGATCATATCTTATATGTACTTCTCTGTGCTTAATAGATTATGAACATTTTTTACCTTGATAAATATTGTTCCAAAATAAGAGTTTTAACTGCTGTGTGCTGTTACTGTTTAGATCTTATCTATAAATAGAGCAAGTCATGCCTAAGGGATGGAGAGAGAGCTCAGTGGTAGAGCGTTTGCCTGGAATGTACAAGGTCCTGACTGTGTAAGACCCTACTGCTGGGAGCTGGGGGGACGGCTCAGTGGTTAAGGTGATGGCTGCATAAGTCTGAGGACCTTAGTTCAGATCCCAGCATCTGTGGGCCTGTACCCCAGCACTAGAGAGGTGGGGACTGGCAGGCCTTCCAGACTAGCTGAATCTGTGAGGCGATGGAGTGACTACCAGAGGACCCCTGACGTTAACCTCCGGCCTCCGTGTGTGGGGACACGGGCATGTGGTTGGATTGGTGTTTGCGAGCCCGCCTCTCAGCTTGTACCTTCACATGGTGGTCATGTTCCCGCTTCTCCTGATCCTTTCCACTGGACTCGCAAATGTCCTCTTGAAATGGTGACTGGCTTTGTCCAGATTGAGCGATTTGAGAGAACCAGGGGTATTGGTCTTCTCTGAGGCCTTTCAGTTTCTGTCTCAATTGTCTCTTCTGTGATTAGACACTTTGACCAAAGCAATTTATAAAAGAAAGCATGCAATTCGGGGCTCACTGTTGCAGACGGTTAGAGCTCACCTCTCACCCACAAAGATGAGGGACAGGCAGCTAAGTGGGAATGGTGTAGGCTTTTGAAACCTCGACACTCATCTCCAGTGACACACAACCTCCAACAAGATCACACTTCCTAGTCCTTGCCGAACTGTCCCACCAACTGGAGATTGGGTATTCAAACATGAGCCTCTGGGGTGCCATTCCCGTTCAAACCTCCACAGTCACAAACGCTGTTATTCGGGCAGGATTCTGTCTGTGACACGGGCCTGCCCTATCGTGGGTGGGAAGAGACTGTACCACAAGGTGAGGAGCAACCACACAAGCCACTCTGGGATATTACCCCCACACCATCCAGCTTCCACAGTGGAAGCGTCTCAGTCCATCCCCTCTGGGTAGGCGTCTCTGTTGCTTCCACAGTTTCGCTGTAGTGAGGAGCCCACCACACTCCCTGATTAAGAATTGCTGGGTCGGCCTGTGGCTCTGCTGTAGGATTGCTACGTCACAGCCTAGGAACCATATGCCTATTGAGGGCCATGCCCAAAGAGGTCTCCGTGGCACCCTTCACTTAACATATTTACAGAGACATAGGTGTTATTTAACACTGTAGAAAGCCTAGGCGCTCTAGGGTGGTTAAGATGTGGGGTATGCTGGGGTGGTGGCACACGCCTTTAATCCCAGCACTCGGGAGGCAGAGGCAGGGGGTTCTCAGCGTGACTTATAGGTTAGGAGAGGCTGGCTAGACGCAAGCTTCAGCTTGAGAGACTCCCAGAAGGTCCACTGGGAGAGGCAGGCGGAGACTCAAGATTCCACAGGAGCACCCTAAGACAGGAATCACAGATAAGCCACTGGGACCCTGAGGCCTGAAGGCACAGGGTGACAGAGCTGTCTGAACCATAAAGGGAGGGGGTGCACTCCAACCCCCATCTGTCCCCAACTCTCCTCTGCCTTCATTTCCTACCAGTTCCTCCTGTTGACTAAAGTTTGTCCAGGATCAGCCCACAGCCAGGGTGGAGCTGGGTTTGTCCGGCCATGCCATCAGACTCCGGGGGACAAGGCAAGGTGGATGAGGACAGAGAATGGGGGACAGAAGAGCGGACAGAAGATCCTAACACATTCGGCCTTACAGCATTTTCAAAATGTCAGTAGAATACCAGCGGCCATGTCAGCCAGGGTAGCTGGTCCTCCTTGCCATCAATGGGGGTGGGAGTGATTATTAATAGTCATTACAACGGTAGTGTTAGCTGTCATGTGTTAAGTATTTTCTATGTAGAGGGCAATGTATTGCATTACAGGGCATTTTGCACATAGTATTTCTCATTTTTATAGTCAATCTGTTAGGCACATGTTATTACGTGTAGGGCTCAGCCTCCTGCCTGAGGTCGCAAAAAAAAAAAAATGAGTAACAGAAATGAGATTTCTACTCCAGTCTGGGTAACTCAAAACAACTGAACCCAAGCTCGCATGGTGAATGTGTGGCTTCCTCCACAGTGGGACAGAGGTGGGAGAAGGAGAAGGGGGGGGCAGAGAAAGAGAGGGAAGATGAGGTGACCTCTAACCTACCAGTCCATCGGGACAGTTGTTGTAGAGTTGAAGTGTAGCATCTGGCCAACCCTGAGTGTTGTGGTAGAGTTCCAAGACTGTAAGAAGCAGAGACCAGACCCCGTGCAGTAAGGGCCCGGGGACCACAGGAGTCTGTGTGTAAACCTTACCATCCCGGTGAATGACAGCGCGGAGGCACCTGCTGCCCCTGAACATTGTCCTGGAAGCCCCAGGCCCCAAGAGGTGCTCCATCCAGTGCCTGCCTCTAGAAGAGAGTGAAGATGTCCGCCGGGATCGGGGGACAAGGGAGACCTAGGGGCTGCTACAGAAAGGCCGCTCTGCTCATCGTCCCTAATAATGAAAGTCACGTGCTCTGTCCTCAGCGCTGGACACTGGATAAAAACAGCACAGGAACTTCTTCTTGGGTTTGTTTGCGGTCACGTCATTTGGGTTCTTCCCCCCGAAGTGAAGGAGTGGGCGTGGCATGTGCTGGGGAGGTCACGTGGCTGGGGTTCAGGACCAGGGTCAGATCTGAGGATGCCACTGCTGCCACTCCAGGGTCAAGAGCACCCGTTTGAGCTAGCCAGGCTTGGTGGGTCAGCGGGTGCTTTCTCATGTGGGTAGAGAATTCTCTCCCTCCTCCCCAATCTAGGTGCCATGACTAAAATACCCCGTCAGTGCTACGACATGTGTTGGCCAAGTCACTCTTTCTGATTAAAGTCCTTGTCCTGAGGGTCACTCAAACACACTGCTCATCGGCTTTGGAAAATCAGGCCAGGGAACGGACTCAGAAGGAAAGAGAATGGTGACATATTTCTAGGCTATGGGGCAGAGAGGAGGTGGCCAGGTACCCTGTGATTCCATGTGGACTGGAATTGACTCTAAAACATGAGGACCGCAGAAGAGCTTTGACCCGGGGACCTGCACACAGTAGGTGTTATTTAACACTGTAGAAAGCCTAGGTGCTCTAGGGTGGTTAAGATGCGGGACACAGGAGTCCCATGCCTGACGTTTGCATCCTGTAGTCTGTGACCACAGAAACTCAAATAATAATTGTCTCACTTTACCAGAAGAACCAAAAACCCAAAGTGCTCCACAAATCTGACCATTTCTGATGTCACAAGGGGAAAGTTTCATACTTGGCCTCATGTGACGTCACAGTCCAAATTGTGACCTGCTGAAAGTACTTCTTTAAAGTGGCTGCAGGGCAGACTGGAGAGCTGGCTTGGTGGTTAAGAGCTCTTGTTTTGCTCTTGCCAAAAGGACTCGGGTTGCATTTGAAGCACCCACATGGCAGCTCACAACTATCAGCAATCCCAGTTGCAGGGGATCCCACACCCTCTTCAGACTTCCGTGGGCACTGCATGCAAGCGTGTGTGTGTGTGTGTGTGTGTGTGTGTGTGTGTGTGTGTGTGTGTGTGTATGCAAAGCACACACATAAAATTAAGTTTAAAATAAACACATAAAATAAGTTTAAATTAAAGTGGCTTCAGGCTGTGTGTATAGTGTAGATGTAAAACGGAATGAATCCTGCGTTCAGATTTGGGTTCCAACCTCTGTGCTGTCTCATGTGTACACACTTTTTCCAGCAGATGAAAAGCAAAGAATGAAATCCCAAGCATTTTGGGTCAGGGATACCTATCTGAGCATAGAGATATTTATTATTCATGAGTATTCTTCATTTTTAGATCAATTTTCTAATAGCTAGTTTGACCTTTTATATGTGGATTTTTTTCCAGTCTGCTTGGTGGTTGAGGGCTCGGTTCGTCCCCTAGTTGGGAGCCACCCAGCACCCCACTGTCGAATGCATTTCTGAGTCATTCTGAAGCCTTGTTATCATTGCTTATTTGCGTTAAAAAATGGAATGCTATATTCATGAGACCTGATTTGCAGTTTGGCGCCCACTCACATTTAAACGATCTGTGGGTTCTTTTCTCTAATTCCCTGAGGGCCAGGAGTGGGCTGGGCCGGCCTTCTCATCTTGCAGGGAAGGCTAACGGACGTGTGGGGCAAACTCTCCCCACTCCGCTGTGCTGTTACTATCGCTGAAGATGGAGCATTGCCTGGGAGCACCAGTAAGAGACTGGGTTCAGGCCGGGCGTTGGTGACCCACGCCTTTAATCCCAGCACTCGGGAGGCAGAGCCAGGCGGATCTCTGTGAGTTCGAGGCCAGCCTGGGCTACCAAGTGAGCTCCAGGAAAGGCGCAAAGCTACACAGAGAAACCTTGTCTCGAAAAAACCAAAAAAAAAAAAAGAGAGACTGGGTCCAACCCGAGACAGCAGAGACAACTGCACAGTCCCTTTCATCACCGAGGGCCAGCCCTGTTGCCTGGACTCTGGCTACTCCTTTATGCTTGGGAGAAAGCTGAGCAGATGTCTCTGACTCAAAGCCATTCTGGAAGGTTCTGGAAAAGTGAATCCAGAGTCCATGGCTTCAGCTTGGTACTGATAGTTCTTTCTTATTTACTTTCTCTTCTATTATATAAAAAAAAAAATTTTTTTTTGCTTGTTCTTTCTATTGCTTCTGGACCCAGTCTCAAAAACCCAAAACAAACACCTATCCCTCCCCCCAAACCAGCCAGTTAACTAAACTGTCCCAGGGCAGAACTGGGGACAGGGGACAGCTAGGTAACTGATAAGATTACATGATGAAAAGGCGTGTCCAATCACAGTTGGGCACAAGACTATGGGAAGTTGCCAGCTAAGTGCAGGGAGCCAGAATAAGAGCTTGACTTTGCTAGAATATTCCCAGGCAGGCAGCTCAGGGTCATGGCCGGTGTTTTGTCTGAGTGCACAGAGTCACTGCCACTGTCATCGAGAAAACAGCTCAGGGCTGTTGCTCACTCGCTGGACTGTGGCAGGAAACTGTCAGACCCTAGCCTCCAGGGCACCAGCTGCAAGCCCAGCTGGGGAAGGTGACGCCAGGGTCCATGGAGAAGAGGGACTGGCACTCCAGCTAAGGAGTCGGCCTGCGTTTCCACTTTAGTCAGCTGTGCCCTGTGCCTAGTGAGCATCAGTATTTTAAGGATGCAGTTCCCTAATTTATTTTACATATTTCTCTCTCTCTCTCTCTCCTCTCATATTTATCTGTGTGTCTGTGTATGTCTGTCTCTCTGTCTGTCTGTCTGTCTGTCTGTGTGTGTGTGTGTGTGTGTGTGTGTGTGTGTGTGTGTGTGTATGTGTGTACATACATACACAACTTGGAGGAGTCATTCTTTCCTTCTACCATGGAAGTCCCAGGCAAGGAACTCAAGCCATAGGACTTGGAGGCGTTGCCTTTACCCACCAAGCCACTTTTCCAGCCCCCTTTTGTATTTTAATTGTGGTAGAATACACATAATGTGAGTTAAGAGTGTAGTTTAGTGGTAGAACATGCACAAGGCCCTGGTCCCATGCCCATCCCCGGAAAAACAAGGGAACAAACACAAGAGGTAGCAGCAGACACGAGACTTGAACCCAGGCGTCTGGCTCTGGCCTTCAGTTCCTAAGCAGCCGCCATGTAGTCAGCCTGGGGGAACCTCAAAGACACTGTTTGTGTTGAGGTACCCTTGGCATTTATAGGATGTTGTGGAATAATCTTTTGTACACTGTGAAGAAGTGTCACTCAGATTGGTTTAATAAAAATCTGAACGGCCAATAGCTAGGCAGGATTTCCAGGGACAGAAGATGCTGGGAAGAAGAAGGGGGAGACACCATACAGAGCAAGCAGCATGGGCATTATAAAGTGAAGGTAACTGAGCCACATGAAAGAACAAAGATTAAAGGATATGAATTAATTTAAGTTATAAGAGCTAGTTATAAACAAGCCTGAGCTATCGGCCAAGCCTTCATAATTAATAATAAGTCTCCGTGTCATGATTTGCAAGCTGGCTGGCAGGACAGAGAAAGATTCCCAACAATAAGAAGCCTCAAAAATGCAGCTCCCCAGGCAGCTGGGGTGGCATTCCAGCCCTGACCCATACATGGGCTGAGTGAGTTCTGGGCATGTAGCTAGCTTCCCTGTTGCAGAATGGCACGGTGTTAGGCCAGGGAAAACCCAGTGTGTTGGGCACCCCATGTGGCCCTCTGCTGCTTTCAGATGGAAAGATGTGAGGTTCCAGGTTTGCGGCATTCATTCCACGGGCATTGAGTGCCATCCTCTGCTTCATGACATGTTTACAAAAGGCTTGTGTTGAAGGCAAGTGGTTGAATATGAAAATCAATTATCATTGATTATCAGTGGAGTAATCCGTCTATCACAGCTTCACGAGCTGTTAGGAGATGCATCCTATTGGATAAAGTAGACTGCAGGGTAGGTGTCCTTGAAGGATGTGTGCCCCCTCCTCCCCATCCTTGCTTTCTCCCCTGGCTGTAGTGAGGTGAACAGGTTTGCTCTGGCACATCCCATCCACCATGGTGCTGTGCCGCTATGTGGTCCAGAAATAACAGAGCCCAATAACCGTGGAACCTCTGAAATCAGGAGCCAAGTTACATATTTCCTCCTTTAAGTTATTTTCTTTTGGGTGTTTCTCACAGAGGCAGAAAGCTGCCCAACACAAGTGCTAATGTGTAGAGATGCTCTCAAGGACAAGGCCTTGCCTTTGGAGAGCAGAGCCTTTTGGAGGCTTGGCTGGGGGTTCCCGGCTGCCTGCACTCACTAGAATACTGCCCCCCCATGTACATATCTGAGCCAGAGTCTAATGTATCCCAGGCTGGCTCAAACTTGCTATGTAGCTGGAATGACCTTCAGCTTCTGATCCTCCTGCCCAAGTGCTGGGATTCTAGACAGATCCTGTCATGCCTGGTTTGTGCCAGGGATCAAACCCAGGGCTTCATGCATGCTAGGCAAGTACTCTATCAACTTTGCCGTATCTTAGCCCTAGCTGGAGTCGCAAAGGAACAACTCCAGTGTCCAGAATCATCTGGGTCTTGCTGGCACCTGGTGACCCGAAGACTTAGCCAGCAGCTTTTCCGTGGAGTCCTGAGAAGGTAGAGGGCTAGAGTGACAACCACTGGCTTCTTTACAGTGGGATGGTGGAGAGATCCCCAGACGGGTGCCCTTAGACAGAGCGGGAAATGGCCAAGGATTCAGGGAGGTGTGTGAGGACCATAAAGGAGAGATGATCTGAGGTGCTCCTGAGTGGGTGCCTGAGAACTGACTGCCAGGGAGAGAAGGAGCTGCCAGTCCATTAACACCTTTTGTCACTCCTGTGGTGAGGGTGGGGGTGGATACTTCCTGCTCTACCCCTGCCCCAGCCTGATGCCCACTGGCCTGTCCCTTCCCCAGGGACAGGGAGTGGAAACTAACGTGTAGCTGAAGCTCATAATAAGAGGTCACTTCCGGAAGGAAGCCAGCCCCCAGTCCTCCCGTCAGATGACGTCAGAGAGCCATGCACCTGTCTATCCATGTTCAGGTCCACTAGCAACTAGAATCACACTCCTCATCTTCGAGAGTGAAGGCCACAGTCACAGGGAGGCGTCCTGGAGGAGCCAAACCAGGACGGCAGCCGAGGAGCCTGCTTACCCTCCCCTCTCTCCTCTTCCATCTAAGTGTGGGTCTTGGAGCTCGTATGTGTCACCCCGTCCTGGAATTCCGAGACACGATCAGCAAGTGGAAGAAGTCTGTCTGTGACCCAGGAACCAGGGATGGCGTGAGAGGGGCTTTGCTGGACCGCCAGGAAGGTCGGAGCTCTGCGCTTCCTTGGGGTCTGGGTGGTGACTGACAGCTAGAGTTCCTGCAGGTTTCCCTGTCCCAGCAGATCTGCATGACCTAGTGCCGGAGCTTAGGCAGCCTTTTCTGCTTCTCTGATTCTTTGTGTTCCTTTTTGTTGTTTCCTGGTGGATGGAAGAGATGGAGGTCAGCCTTGCTCAGCAGGGTGCCGGGGGACAGATACCTCTCTGTTTTCAGTGCCTTCCCATCCCTCAGGTCCATCTCAGAGGCCCCTGAGGCTGGACTGGAGATCAGGGTCTGCCCCTCTTTTGACTCATCTGAGCAGAGCAGGCCTTCCCAGGCCAGATATCCTAATTTGTGCTCTGTTGTTGAGACAGAATATACCGGAAAGTCAGTTTAACAGACTTTCTGGTACAGGAAGTGGTACAGGAAGTGGAGCATTAAAAAAAAAAAGATAGGAAATACAATAATTTTGAACCAAATGAGTACATTGGGATGCTGATAATAAACCCTTTGACATGACCATACAATGTTGGCATCATCTACAAAATTCATGAGCACAATTGAGTAATAGAAAAATAATATAAAACGCACGAAAACCATGTAACATTTAAGGTAGGTTTCTGATTTTATACTGGACGTGTTCTCGGGTATCGTGAACACGGGTGTGTGCATGGCCCATGAGTTGCAGTTGGCACACTCATGTCTGCGGTGTGATGGGGCCACTATGCTCTCATCTGAAAATGAGATGCCAGCTCATCCTGATAAAATTGAGTGCCCTTTGCCCCTTGTCCCTAGCATCTGTAAATTCACAGGTTTTCCTGCTCTTATTGGAAGCGTGGGATTAAGGATACATGCTTAAGCTACGCTTTAAAATGGTAGTGCTAGGGTCTCTGGTCTATTTTGCTGGTTTTGTTTTTTTTTAGCTTTCCCCCAGAGGTCTAAGTTGTGTGTTGCACTACCAGTCGCCATGCCTGAATTCCAGGGAGCAGAAAGGAGGAGAGGGTGGTACCTTGGTTTGGAAAGTCGGATTCTGAGCAGTCCCTATGGGCTTCCTGCTTACAGTTTGCTGGACAGAGCGTGTCCTCGGCCTCCGTTGGAAAGATTGGAAAATCAGTGTCTACTTCCAATCAAAGCAAGTTTTTTCTCAGGTGGGGGACAGAAGGGATGCTGGACTGAAGTGTGTCTATGCTAAGATGGAGATTCCGCAATCTGTCTCCAGGGACTGTAGGTGGTGCCTCTGATCCAGGCCTAACCCAGAGTTCCGGAGTCAAGGGCCCCCAGTAATGCTCTGTGGCTCCGTCTCTGTCTTCTCAGTTAGCTCCCCTGAGGCCATCTCCGGGGTTCAGGGGGTGCCACCTCCCCACAGGCTTTTGCTGATTATTCTGAGATACTATTGGCACTGCCAGCCCTATCCTGGGGCATTCGGATATTGCTCCAGCAGGGGAGATAAAGAGCCACACACAGCGATAAGCCATCACCATGGCCCCAGAGCAACTGTCAGGCTGGAGGCAGAGGCAGTGGCGGGGAGAAGGCAAGGCCTTGTTTCGTGGGACTGCTTGTTTCCAGTTTTCCTGTTCAGTGTTCATTCCTGACCCTTCTAGGTATCCGGAATGCATAGTCAGCCCAGCCCAGGTCGCTGCTTCGTCATATAGAGTTCTGTCACATGACAGCGTGCTGGAAAAGACCCTCAGACACCACTTCATCCAGTACACCACTTTTATTTGTTTTTGTTTGTTGGTCTGTTGTGTTTGTTTTTGTTTTTCCGAGACTGGGTTTCTCTGTGTAGCTCTGTAGATAGACCAGGCTAGCCTCGAACTCACAGAGATCCGCCTGCCTCTGCCTCCCGAGTGCTGGGATTAAAGGTGTGCACCACCACCACGCACGCACGAGTGAATACATCACTTTTAATTGATGAAGAAAGTGTGGCACAGGGTACCTGAGTTACTTAAAGCTACAAAGTGTCTGGCATTGTTGCCCAGGTCAGCTCCGGGCTTCAGGCTGTGAGGACTAGCTCATTTTCTCCATTTTGTTTCTAGTTATTTCATGGTTTCCATAGTCGGGTGTGGCAGCATATACCTATAATTGCATCACTCGGGAGGCCGAGGCAGGAGGATCGTGAGTTTGATTTTAACCTGGGCTATGTAGCATGATCGTGTACTAAATAACTAAGCCAAAATACAACGAACACCATCAACAATAAATCTGGCAGAGTTCTTTCCCTGGTGTACAAATCATCTTTAATTCTCTGTGTGCAGGTCTTTCTCTTGTTCAAGAGAGAAATAAAAACAAATAAATGTTTCGGGTCCTCCGTCGCCAGGAGCATGTGGCCACATGAGTTGCCAGTGATCTTCCGTCCTCCTTATCCATGGCAGTGTGTCTGGGGCTCCCGGTCGGATCTGAAGCTGCCACCACATACTCTATGTGTATGTCCTGTTTCTTAGGAAGTTTAACTCATACATTCCGCACAGTTAGGCATCAACAACAGTGGTGCGGCAGAACAGTTAGACTGGGATTGCACTCTGGGGCCATTAGTAAGTCAAACAGGTCATTTGAGCATGGTAACAGCTGACCAGCTGCCTTAGCAGATGCTGAGTAACTAGCCCTCGGGTAGAGGCAACCTCTGATGGGACAGAGGGGTGATCTGCAGCCTAGGCAGAATGGCCCTGGGTCAGTTCACACTACTCAGAACGGTGTCACTTGGAAGCTTTTTCATTCTTTGTAGAATTTTCCATTTCAGCCTGAGGTTGAAGGGGACGGTCAGCCAGCATGGGGCGTGTTGTGCGTAGCTGATTTTCCTGGCTGACTGGCATGATTGACTAGAAATTAAAAGCTACCTGAAGGAGAGAGTGGGGTCTTCAGGACCTGCCTCTTAGGTGACAGTTTTCTGGAACAGAGAGTTGGTCTGGGAGTGACATCCCCTTGTTTCTTCTGCCACAGATAAAAAAACAAAACAAAACAAAACAAAAACCCCAAAAGCTCACAGAATCTGTGGCAGGCAGGTCACCTCCCACGCTCGCTCTGTGAACGGCACGTGGGTAACACACGTTGAATTGCACAGCTTGGAAAATTAGTAGTCATTGTCCCAAATGGCTAGAGTTTGGGAGAAGTTTCCTTTCTTTTAATTTCCAGGTACTCGTGTGTTTGAATAAACAGGTCCTTGAGTGGCGGTCACCAGCAGCTCAGCTGCCTTCACCCAGGGTCCCCAGGTCTCCAGTGGCCACAAATGCCTCTGTGGGTCCAGGGGCTCCAGAGTGGCGGGACGGACCTGGCTCAGTGAGTGACTGCTTGTCTGACTTGGCCCAGCCCACAGCGTGGTGTCCAAGAGAGGCTGGTCTAGAATAAAGGCAGTCTTTCTTCCCCTTTAGGCTCACACAGGGGTTCTCTGAAGGTAGCAGGGGAACAGAGTGCTCAGTGTTTGGGGACCGGCCCACCTTCCCTAGTACTTTTCCACCGCGACAGCCCGGTGGTGGTGTGCTCTGGCCTTGGAGCAGGTTTTACAAGCGCTGTGAAGGCGCGCTGGTGGAGTCCCTGCCCGAGTCTCTCCCAGGGGAGATGAGCAGGGATGTGTCTGCCTGGGGTGAGTCTGCTGGCTACGGAACAAAGAGCCACAGACTGGGCCGGAACAACAGACCCTTTTCTGAGTCTGGATATTCAAGCTGAGGACACAGGTAGAGTCCGTCCATCCGTCTGCTCTGAGGGCAGTGAGGGTAGGCAGTGCTCCCAGCCTGCCTCCTTGGCTGGTCCACGTCCATGTTACCATCCTCCTCCTCAGCCATCTTGGCGTATATTTCTCTTGCCAGTCTTAAAGAATTAGGGCCATCTTGAGAGCGCAACTTTAGTGAGGTCTTGAAAGGTTCTGTCTCCAAATAGTCTTATTCTGAGACTGTTCCTCACAGACTGTGTCTATCAGGAGATGGGGGCAGGACTGAGACCTGAATGAACACTCCAGAGCCCCACCCTGCACCCGGGTGCTGCTTACACCCTGGAGTGAGAGCTGTTCCCAGTAGACGTACTTACTCCTGGGTGCCAAGCGAGCGCCAGGCATTTTAGCTTATTAGCTCCTGCAGGTCTCATGGTGGCACCTGAGGCTGGTTGTTATTACCCCATCATACATACAAGGGAGCTGAGGCAGAGAGAGTCACACCACCAGGAAGTAATGGAGCCAGGATCTGAACCCAGTTGGGCTGGTTGCCTTGGGATACATTATAAACCACTTCCTTTTGCTTAATAGACTTACTATCTACCACAAGTTTTTTCACAGCTCACAGAGACCTCCAGGTACACTGCCCTTTGACCTCCACTATAAAGAGGGTACATCAGAAGGGCTGAGGAAGTGTCCTGACTGGCTTCGAGTTCAAGAACCGGGAACATGCAGTACATAAGGGCCCAGGATCTGAGTTCCGTGTCATCTATAGGCCATCATTAGCTAGCTAGCTGTGTGATTTTGAGGAAGCAATGTACCCTCTCTGAGCCTTGCTTTCCTCATCCCGAGTGGGGACGTCAGTGTTTTAGGACTGTTCGCAGAGGAGGATAGGAAAGGCTGGGCATAGCAACTGATCACTACATTACTATGGCCGCGACATCATTTCCGCTGGGAGCGTTGCTGTCCCCATCCTCTGCCCTCACAATCTGTGAAACGGTGTGGTGGCCCCAGCCGCTCTGAGTACTGCAGTCCAGCTACTCTGCATTGGCAAGTGTTGTCAGGACCACGTGCATACCATGGCTGAAAACGTTGGTGCAAATAATGATCTCATTAGCATTTTGTATTGACTAGGTATTGGGGAAAAATCTTTTGTTAAAGAACTCCGCTGTTTTCAGATGTGGCCATTAGAAGTTTAAAGTCACGTGCATGGTTACGTTCTGCTCCCCTGGGACCGTGTGATCTGGATGACAGACGGTGAGCTGGAGGGGCCACTCTTCCTGCTCACTGCTGTGTCCCAGCCTTAGCCCAGCATTGTTCCTGCAGATCTGTGGTCCTCAGTCTTCCTAATGCTGCGGCTCTTTAATACAGTTCCTCATAGTATGGTGACCCCAACCATAACATCATTTTAATTGCCACTTCATAACTCTGATTTTGCAACTGTTATGAATTGTAATGTAAATATCTGTGTTTTCCAGTAGTTAGGCAACCCCTGTGAAAGGGTCATTAGAAACCACCCTCCCCCCCAGGGGTTGCTACCCACAGGTTGAGAACCACTGCTGTAGAAGCTGCCAGAACATTGCTGGTGGTGTAGTTTTGATGGTAACAACTGGTCTGTTCTTAGACCCTGGAGGTCTGCTGGGCACCAAGCTGCTGCTTGGCCCCAGAACTTAAAGGGTCATCAGCCTGGGCCTCTAGCTCCCTGGGTATTGGTGGCATTCACCCTCCCACTGTGGACTGGAGGAGGTGACTGACTGGGGGAGAGGGGTAACCTGTTGCCTCCTATAGTGGGTAGAGATAGTCCGACTCTTCTGCCCAGGAGAAAACATAGCTCCAGAAGTTTCTTTGTTGCCAGTGTATTAGAGATACCAGGTTTGGACAGAAGACACGGAAGGTCATTTCGTAGGCCATAGGAAGCTGATGAAAGAGAGCCATGCCCAGTAGGAGAGAAAGGCCCGGAGGACATGTTCAGTAAGCACAAGGTCCATGTTGGGCTTGGCTCCGCACACAGCACCGGTGAAGACAAAAAGACTTATTTTATCCCTCTGTTCCATCCATCCCACGTGTTTTCATGCCGGAAGAGAAGTCCATTCTCACTCCTGACAGGGGATGCATGTCTGACATGTTCTTTGACTTGAGGTCTCACGGAAGCAGAGTCTAGCTCGACCTGTAACCGTGACCTCCCCAAGGTTTGAGTCTGCTGGTAGAACACACCGTGTGAGGAACTCCGGTGCAGGGATGCTGTAGCGGTGTGGGGCAGGGATGGACCTCTGGTCTAATCATCTCCATGTGGTGTTCTTGCCCCTCTGTGACATTCCACTGCTGGAAGGGCTCAGCACTCAAGAGACGTCATCGAGGAGTGCACATCCACAGTGCACCCCACCCCACTATCTCCTCTGCAAGCCTGGGCCTCGCTGCTCACTCTTCTATGGACCAGAACACCAGAACTGGACATATTAAGTGTCAGTCAGTTATTCCCCATTCCCCATACCCCAGCACAGCCTCCCCTAATTGTGACAACTCTGGGCTTCAGTTTCCCTATGCAGGTTGGAAGGATGCTCTGTCTGTCAGATTCCTTGTGCCCAGGAAGCAGGACACCAGACCCTCCTCTTCCCTGCCTGAGCTGTGTCCCCCATCCTGCACTCCCTGCCTGGTCCAGCGTGAGTTCCCTCACCACGATGTGGGAGATGGGCACCAGGCTTTTCAGCAAGTTGGTTCTTACTGCAGTTGAACGGTACCCCGGGAACACAGGGACCGTGGATCAGTCTTCTCAGAGTTGGAGGTGACTAGTATTTGTACTTTCTGGCTTTCTCGGAAACCACCTGTTCTTTCTATTTGTGTCAGGATTAGAACACGGAATCTTGGCAGAGGAAGATGTTACTTTTAATTAAACATCCTGAGTCTCCTTCCCATTTAGGATGAATCAGTGAGCTCCATATGGGTGGAGGTGAAGGGAAGCAGGAAGTATCTTCGTAGAAACACAAACTCAGATGATCGCTGGATTAGCTAAAGCCGGGATCCACATCGCCAGCAGGGCACCTGGCACCCACGGTGTCTCCGCGTGTGCTTGTCCATTGGCCTTGGCGACGTGCCTGAAGTAGGTCATAGAGCAGAGAAAAGAACTTGGTTCCAAGATCGGAGGTCAAGTTGTTGGCACCGTCTCTTGTGTGCTGTGTGTCTTCATGAAGACCAGCAAACATCTCTGGGCCTCAGATTTCTTATCTTAAAAGTTGGAAGTGATCCCGATTGTACTTACTTCATAGGGTGATTTGCAACTTGAATAACTCAGCGAAAGAGCTTTGTGTGTGGCAAAACCTCGTCGTCAGAGGCAGATTCCCCTGTGTTATTGTGGATAACAGTCTGTATCTTTGAAGTTTGATTTCAGTAAATATTAGTCAGTTCCCAGCTATGATTCAAATTCGGTTTTGCTTTTTTGGTTTTTTTTCTGAACGGTCCAGTTTCTAGGTCATTACTCTACTCTTGCAATCAGTATTGATGACATTTGCTCTCTGGGATCAAAGACAAAGGGATTTCTCACCCTTTCTGCCCCATGGCTGAGTGCTGAATGATCTCCAGCTCGCCTGGGCTCCAGATGGCTGCTCATGAGTTCTTGTGAGAAGTAAGAAGAAAATCTTTGGAAACCACCGATCCAGGATGCTGACTTAGCTCAGGGGAGGGGTCTGCTGTTGTTTTTCAGAAGTAATGCAAGGAAGGCTTACTGCTGCTTGAGCTTTTAATTGGTTTACTGATATTTTTTACAGCTTCTTACTTTAATGTTTACAGTCCCAGATGGCGACATTTACAGACTCCCGAGAAGGGACTGAGGAATGATTTAGCTGAAGTAGCAAAACTGGAGGCATTGTATGGAGTCAAGATTATGCCATGGAGCCCACGAGGGGCCACTGGTTTATTTACTGTGATTTAAGTTGTCCGGCTGTTTCTCTCTGCAGCCGGGGAAAACAGATGCCCAGTGTTCGCTCAGCACACAGGGGCTGCCCAAGGCGTTGGCAAGGGCCTAGCAAAGCTTGGGGTCAACCTGGCCTGGATTGGGCAGCGACAAAGCTCTTGCCTGTGAGAGTAGACTGTGGTCTGTGTGTACATGTGGCGGGGAAGAGGTTGTCCAAGTATCTGTTTTTAAGACTGTCTCAATATGTAGCCAAGGCTGGCCTCAAACTCATCATCCCTCTGCCTCAGCATCTGCAATCAGTCCACAGACTGATGCTCACCTCATCTTGGACGGAACCTCTCTGACATTGTTCCCAACTCCCAACTCTCTATTGAGTCTGTGGTTTAGCTGAGAGATTCTGAACTGGTTGGTCATTTTGCTGTATCAGTTGCCACTTGATATGGGCAGGGGATGGGTTCCAGGATCCCATCCTCCCAAGGATGTAGAATAAGGGTGTTCAAAGCCACATGTAAATGACTAATGCTAATTTGTATGCAGCTGTCTGTCTGGGTCCCCTGTAATACACAGCATCAGTGTGATGTATAGTCCTGGTACCTTGGTGACAGGATGAGCCCGTGGAATAAAAGTCCCAGCGTGTTTCGTGTAGACACTCAAAGTGTTTTCAATGCACAGTCTTTATTGGGTACCCAGGTACAGAACTTACATGAGTGCTGGGGAAGTGGCTGCACTTGGGCTAGTCTGAAACAGAACTTTCTCAAATGAGGAAAAAAGAAGATGTTTTCCTAGTATGAAAGAGATGCTTGCAGACTAGGGATGCAGCTCGATGGAGCACTTGTCTGGTGTGCACAGGGTCATGGGTTTGAGCCCAGCGCTGCAACCCAACAAAACAACATGCAGTAGAGCTTCAAAAAGAGGGGCTGGGAGCACAGGGAAGAGCAGAGCACAGCCCTGGCATGCAGAGTCCCAAGTCCTGTCCCCAGCACTGTGCTAATCAGATTTTACAAATGTAGCTGTGTTACATAAAATACTAAACACACGCATATGTCAGATAATTCGCGATGCCCAGAAGACGCACCAGAATGAACAGTTTTAATGAGTCCCCCTCCAGGCTGGTTTCTTGGTTACCTGTTTTGTAATTTAAAGAGCTGGACTCATGTGTCTGGTAGCATTGTTGCAGTGTTCTTTGTGGTACTCTGCCTTTGCTGGGCAGGTGCTCCAGGGGCCATGCGGCCAATCCTAATAAACAGAATCTGCCCCAGCAAAGTGGAGAAGCTGGCGGCCGGTGAGCATCTCTGCCTGGGCTATTCTCAGCATCATCTCAAGGCTGCTGACTAATATGGATACCCTGCCCCTCTTCCTTAGCCCAGATAAGGAACTGTTCTTTTTTAAGAATGGTGGATGGGGTGGGGAGAGTGTTGCGTTCATGCCGTGGCACACGTTTGGAGATCTGAAGACAACCTTTGGGAGTTGGTCCTTTCTCCTCTATGTTTCAAGGATTGAACTCTGGCTCCCAGTCTTGTATGCCAAGAGCTCTATCCACTGAGTTACCTCACCAGCTCAGAACTCATTTGCAACAAATTGCTCGCAGTCGCTTTGTTCTTTTTCCCTCCTTAACTTCCATCTTTTCACCCGTCTGTCCATCTACCCATCTACCTACTCTTGTATCAATCCTCCACCCGTTTACCCATCCACCAGTCTGCCTCTCTGTCAGTCCATCCATCCACTCACTGTATCCACCCACCCACCGAGCCAGTCATGTAGTCAGCCGTCCACCCCCCTATCCATCCACTCATCCACGTACCCATCCATCTGTCCACTCATCTACCTATCCGTGTACCAGTTCACCAAACCACCATCCATCTGTCCACCCAGCCACTCAGCCACCCACCCACATGTTGAACATCTGTGCTGGGCTGGGCATTGTGTCTATGCTAAAGATGCGGTGATGTGTCTTGTAAGCCCTGCCCCCCCAGGGCTCCCATCATCTAGCCAGCTGTTGACTCAATAGACTACTTACTCCTCCCTTCCAATGGAGAAGCCTCAAGAGTAGGAATTTGATACCACCTCTTGTCTATAAATCGCTGCCCTGTAGCCTGTTACACAGTGAGACCAGGAGATGAACCGAACCTTTGCCCTGAGGGCAAAGTGCCCGATGTTTTTTCTGGAAGTCATTCTTCAACACAACCCTGATGGTGACGGTGACAAGCTGTATTATTTAAGGTGTGACTCTACGGGTAGTCTGCTTAGGTCAGGGAGAGCCAGCCAGGCTGTTCTGTTCAGCCTCGGCTGTAGTTCCTGCCCGTGTGGTTTGTTCTAGAGGACCACAGCTTCAAGTGGAAAGTGGGGATATATTTTTTGCCAGTAGAATGTACAGCTGAACGACAGAGGAAGTTCTTCAGGCCACGGCAGCAAAGCTTGTCAGGGAAGCATGCAAGTGGCCTGTCCCCTCCAGGTCCCCTCCACTTGTGGGCTGGCTGCGCCTTTTGCAAGAAGTGGCAGCTTTCTTTTTCTGGTGCCATTCTCACTTCCCAAGGCTGTCACAGATTCATGAGGAAACAGACCCACCGAACAGGCCTTAGTGACACCCTAAAGTATATGAAATTGCAAAAAACCAGTTTCATGGAAACATTCTGGTGTCACCAACGTAGGCCCATTTATGATATTTATGAAAAGGTGAGTGCTTTCTTTAAAATACCAGAGTCACATTTAATAGCGTTGCCCCCGAGGCAGATGTGGAAGGTTGATTATAACAACAAGTGAGGCCGACACCTCTGCTCTTCAGATAGCAGCTCCCTGCTCTGCACAGACGCCTAGAACCTTCTGTCTGGCGTGCGGCAGAAACGAATTCGTATCCCATAAGCTCTCTCAGCTTCCTCCTCATCCATTCTGTCCAGGAATGACAGAGATGAATGGAAAGGAGCCACAATCGGCCACATGGTGAATTCAAGCCCCGCTAACCTGGGATAATAAGACCCTGTCTCAAAAATATTTCTTTTCAATAAAGTAATGGATTTTGTTTTCCAAATGCAGTACAGATTGAAAGGCCTAACTGGAGGTCTGACTCTCTGTCACTCTGGTTATTAGCCGTGTGGCCCTGGCTTCTTTCTGCATCTGTAAAAGGCAGACATAAAAATACTTGTCTCAGGGTTTGGGAAAATAGAACTTTAAGAGGAGAGAGGAAGAACATAGACAGAAAAGAACATCCACCGTTAAATGAAGTGTGTCATGGGCCTGAGAGCGTCTCTGTCGTCTGTGGAGAGGTTGGTAGGTGCAGACATTGCAAGGGCAGATTCTGGGGTCACCCTGCCCAGGTGAACTGCAGCTGGATTGATGAATGGCTGTAGAGCTGTTTCCTCTTCTGGATTTCTTTGAAGACAGAACAAATACTCGTGTTTTTGAGGTCCCCTTCACAGTTAGACCAACATGCATGGAAAGGGACCGGGGCTTGTTTACAATGCATGTTTACATTGCTGCCGGCCACAGCTTCTCTTGGATTAGCACTCTGACACTGTGAAACACAGATTCCCCTCGCTGAAAAGCACACGAGCCGTTTTCTCCACACTTATCCCCAATAGTCCAAGTTTGAGGGAGACAAGAACATAGTCCCAGCTGTTGAGAGGTGGGGCAAGCAGGTCAGAGTTCAGGCCAGGGTTCCTCAGCTACAAAGTAAATCTGAGGCCTGCATGCCTGAGGTATATGAAACCCTGTCTTAGGAAAAAAAATCAAGCCGGGATGTGGTGGCGCACACTTTTAATCCCAGCGCTCAGGAGGCAGAGGCAGGTGGATCTCTGTGAATTTGAAGCCAGCCTGGTCTACAGAGTGAGTTCCAGCAGCGCTAGGACTGTTACATAGAGAAACCCTGTCTCAAAAAATAAATTAATTAATTAAAAGAGAAACAAAAGAATTTTGTTTTCCAAAATGTAGTGCAGGTAGCCAGCAGCTACTATAAAGTACAGCGGGCTTCAGCCTCTGCCTTGAATCCTGCTTGTGCAGAAGTGAGATTTTTATTAAGATAAGGCCATGTGAGTTCCACAGGTTTTTCTTGGGGAAAAATGATATTTTTTTTCATGTGTACCTACATACAGATGAAAATATTCATTCTACATGCTGGAAATATAATGGACAGTCCACAGAGGTATGTGGGTGATGAGGCAGGTCACTCAGACGCCTTGGTGCTGTGGGCAACAGTGGTCAGAGCTTCAGGGTCTGCATTGGGGCCCAGAGAACTACGCTTCGTTGTAGCTGGGTTTTCCTGCCTGGCCCACAGTCAGGACAAATCTCTCTCATCCGCCAGTCCCACAGCCGCTCAGACCCAACCAAGTAAACACAGAGACTTCTATTACTTACAAACTATATGGCCATGGAAGGCTTCTTGCTAACTGTTCTTATATCTTAAATTAATCCATTTCTATAAATCTATACCTTGCCACGTGGCTTGTGGCTTACTGGCATCTTCACATGCTGCTTGTCATGGCGGTGGCTGGCAGTGTCTCCTTCACTCAGCCTTCCACTTCCCAGAATTCTCCTCTCCTTGTCCTGCCTACTTCCTACCTGGCTACTGGCCAATCAGTGTTTTATTTATTGACCAATCAGAGCAATTTGACATACAGACCATCCCACAGCACTTTGTAAAGCCCCAGAGGTGACTAGTGTGGCCAGCCAGAACTGTGGTGACCGACTCCAACAAACTGCATCCACGGAGTCTTCAGGAAGCCGCGTAGCCAGTACAGGCCACGCCACAGAAGCTGGAGTCTGGGGAGCTGGGTTAGAATTCCAACATTTGGACTCATGTATCCCCCGTAACTCGGTAAGAAGTTTCTTAGCTCCTGATAAGGCCAAGCCAGAAGGGAAGCTACACCTCAAGGCATGTAAGTCCCTGACACAGTAACCCAGAAAGCCACAGCTTTCCCATGTCCCCTGGTCTCTCTGCAGCCACAGGGAGTAGATGGTGTCACAGTCCGGTGTCTGTGCTCAGAGCACGTGTGTGACTGCCCCAAGGCCTCAGAGTTCAATGCACTTCCATGACACAGTGCTGAAACATGGGCCCTGGACTCTCAGCTGAGTCAGGGAAGGACCTGGGACACCTGGCCATGGGCCACAGGGGACCACATTGATGAAAGGGTGAGTCCATTCCTCACCAGAGGCTTCCCGTCCCTGCAGCTAGAGATCACTGGTCTAACGCGGAAGGGAAGAAGCACCAAGGTGCTTCCGGCTCGTCACCTGTCTCTCTGTCCTTTGTTATCTCCTGGGGTGAACAGTTCATCTGATGGCAGTAGCCTCCGTGGTTTGTAGGGAAGAGGAAGAGCCCCAGTACTGTGCTTTGGAAGAAGTTGTGTCCCGGAGACCACAGCCCTGGTGTGCCACTGTTCCTTTCCTGCCAGAACACAGAACAGCCTCTAGTGTCGCCGTGTTTCAAAATCAAGATGTCCTGGAGCAGCCCTTTCAGCCCTGACATTTCCCTGTCCCCATTTCTATCGAAAGGAGCATGGCCCCAGGAAAGGAGAAAGGCCCCGGCCCAGATTCTCCTTGGCCACAGCCTCTCCTCTATAAGCACATGCTCCACAATTGCCTGCTGTGTCCCCGGGCCAGCCAGCTGGGCCAGTGTCCCGGGACAGCCCCGGTGCCTCCCCTGCCTGCCGACTCCACACTCCTCTGAATGTTCCTTTCTAACAGGCCACAATCAGGAGCCTGTTCCTGCTCTGGGAAAAAGAGCAGCCTGCAGGCTTTTAAACTCCGCTGGCTAATTTGAGGTATTTATCACTATTTGGAGAGCTGTGCTTGTTCTGAATCTATGCCCCCTCCAGCTTTCAGAAACTGCCAGTGAAGACTGTGTCTCTGAGAAGGAAGCTTCTAGGTCCTTCCGCTGCCTCAGGCTGGATTCACGGGGCAGGCCTAGTACAGTAGCTTGGTGTGTGCATTCTTCGTTCCAACTGTCCGGATCTTGAATGAGGCACCCCACCCCCACCCTCCAGTCCAAGATTCACTCTATGCACACAGCCCAGCTGACTGCACCCAACGTAGGGTTCCTGACACTCGACAGCAAAATGCCCATCCAGCTTGGACTGTGACTTCAGAGTGACCTTAGGTCCAGCAGGCTCCGACAACTTGCCGTGTGACCCTGGACACTGTCCCCAGGGTCTCTGGTGCTGTAAAAGCTAATCGGCTCCAGAGAGCAGACTGCCTAGAATCTGGTCCCAGTCCCGTCACATTCATCCTTTTGCCCTGCGCTTAGCTGTCCTGTTGACTTCTTGTAGGTTGGGTTACCAGTGGCTCCCTCAAAGCCAGTATTTGGTACATAGAAAATGCTCGATTCACCAAGTATTAGTTCAGAAAAGGCTCTTGATAAATCACGTTTCCTTTCTCCATCCTGGGCACATTTTATAAAAAGTCTAATCAGAAGCCGGGTGGTGGTGGCGCATGCCGTTAATCCCAGCCCTCAGGAGGCAGAGGCAGGCAGATCTCTGTGGGTTCCAGGCCAGCCTGGTCTACAGAGTGAGATCCAGGAAAGGTGCCAAAGCTACACAGAGAAAACCTGTCTCAAAAAACCAAAAAAAAAAGAAGTCTGATCAGAGCCAACAGCTGGCCAGGAGTGGAAGCATGCCAGCGTGCACAGGAGCATCACAGCTTGGTTTGCTGGATATCTTACTGGCCTCATCAAAAGAGAGGAGACCAGGTCTATGTCTTCTATGTGTATAGTCTATGTCAGGCCATGTGTGCTCTGGACAGAGTGGTCTGTGGGAGTCCTCTCACCACAGCTTTCTTGGGATGCCAGAGAAGCTGCAGGAGCACCAGCCCTCAAAGCCAGCACACTTCCTCCTGTCTCTCTGGATCTAACGATGTCTGCCTGAGGACTTTTCACTCACACCTCTCCATAGCTACTCCCATCTCTCTCTCTCTAAGCCAACTTCTTTCATAAGCACACACACACTCCCAGAACACATTGTTTTCTGATTTTGGTTCCCCATATGAGGCTTACCCAAAAAGCCAAAATGGTTTCCCCACCCATAACAGACATGTGAGAATGAGCCGGGGCTGTGTATGGAGACCCAGTCATTCCAACTTTTCTCATGGACACAGGGTGGGGCCGGTTGTCTTTCCCTCAGAGCCTCCTTCTCATCTGCTATTGGCACCCCTTCCTCCTGACACCTCCCCACATCTGCCTGATAGGCATGGTTCCTCTGTGTTCCCATGATCCTAGGCTAGGGACATAGGAAGCACGAAAGAGCAGTGGTGCAGGTGAGATCTTGTCTCTGAGTGCCTTCCTGTGTGACTTAGTTTCTTCATTTGCAGACGGTCTCCACTGGTGGAGTTGTTGAGAATCCCAGTGAGGGAATGACCCATTGGTAGAGTTGTTGAGAATCCCAGTGAGGGAATGACCCCATTGATGGAGTTGTTGAGAATCCCAGTGAGAGAATGACCCATTGGTAGAGTTGTTGAGAATCCCAGTGAGGGAATGATCCCATTGGTGGAGCTGTTGAGAATCTCAGTGAGGGAATGATGCCATTGGTAGAGTTGTTGAGAATCTCAGTGAGGGAATGACCCCATTGGTGGAGCTGTTGAGAATCTCAGTGAGGGAATGACCCATTGGTGGAGCTGTTGAGAATCCCAGTGAGGGAATGACCCCATTGGTGGAGTTGTTGAGAATCCTAGTGAGGGAATGACCCCATTGGTGGAGTTGTTGAGAATCCCAGTGAGAGGAGATTCTCCCTTGCTGGGACTGGTACTACCTTTGTTGGCATCACAGAGACCCTTGCAGTACCAGACTAAATCCCTCTAAGTCTTGCCCATTGTCCAGTCCAACAGCATATAAGATCATTTTCAATGACTGAGTGTGGGGAAGGGTACTATCAAGAGTGTAGGGACACTTGTTCTGTCCTTAACAAAGGTCCCTCCAACTTACGTTGATCAGACATTTTAGTCATATTACATGAAGTGAGAAGGGCCATGCAGCAGCCAGACGGAAACCTATGTGTATTAGTCAGAGTCAGGGTTCTGATAAAATGAATGTTTCTCTCTCTCTCTCTCTCTCTCTCTCTCTCTCTCTCTCTCTCTGTCTGTGTGTGTGTGTGTGTGTGTGTGTGTGTGTGTGTACATTTATAGGATTGGTGTACAGGCTGTGGTCTGACTATTCCAACAATAGCTGTCTCCTAAGGAAAAGTCCAAGAATCCAATAGTTGTTCACTCCAGGAGGCTGCCTCAAAAGATCTATATCTAAGGCAGATCTCCTCAAATGATCCAATGAAGAAAAGTACCTCCCAGGTGTACCCGGTAGCTTGAGTTTTAGTTAATTCCAGGTGTAGTCAGGTTGACAACCAAGAATAGCCATTGTACCCATGCCCCTCGGCAGGTATGTAGCTGTGGGATTCTGATGTCCCTTGCATCCCTTGGTAATCTTGTGGCCGAGGAATGTTGATGTGAGCCAACTTGGTGATGACTCGGCGTTTCTTCACTATGACAGGGCAGGGTGGCTGGAGGTCAAGAGCCAACAATTGATTAGAGGCCTTGACACAGTGACCCCCAACCTGTTCCTGAGTGTTCAGTCACAGAGTCCTGGTGTCAGGAAATGCTGTTGTGATAGGCCATGAGGGGGAACACTGGGATTTCTGCTTTGGCTTCAGATGCTTGATAAATGCAATTAAGGTATCCTGAGTTCACATCTCCAGAAGGAAAAGGCCCGACAGTGTCAGCCGCAGAGGCTTGTCCACAGGGAGGGCAGGACACTGGGAACAGAGTGACTACTGGCAAGAATGACTCTCAGGGGCCTGCGCAGGGTCTCGCTGTCCTGCAGACACGTTGCAGGTATCTGTGCCAAACGGGGCAGGAAGGAGTGGGAACTCCAGGGAGGGAGAATAAAGAGGCCATTGGTCCCGCTTCCTGGCAGAGTGTGCCAGGGTACACCAGCGTATGGGGACGTGAAAGGAAACCCCGCTCCCTCTGTGACTCATGCCCATTGATGATGCTAGCAGGTGTTTCAGAGCACTGGCCACCTGCCTGGCCTCAGCCTCCCACGGTATAATAATGCGGGAGTGTGGCAGAGACGCAAAGCCCGTCCGCTGTGCTGTGAGGCACCTCCCGGGTCTGCCCCCTGTTATACATCTGTCACAGCCTCCAGTGACCAGAGTTCTAGAAACACAGAAGTAACTAAACATGAAGTGACTTTTCCAGTCAACGAAGGCGCCTCCCTCAGTCCACCTAGCAGTTTTGAGTGTTTTCTTTGGACCCTGAGTAGAGACAACTGCAAATGTTTCTCTCACGGGCTTTGCAGCCCATAACTCAGCTCTGGGACACCGTAGCTGGGCATGGTACAAGGATGCTGTGTGGCTTGAGCAAGCCACATTAGCTCTCTGCACCCTAGTTTTCTGGGGTTTAGCACACTGTCCATACCATGCATGAGGACAGGCCTCAGTACACATTAACCTGAGAAGTGAAATACAAAATACTTGGCCATGATCTGAAGAAAGGTGCTGAAGAACTCTTAAAACATATTTTTATTGCACTTGTAGCTCCGATTAATACAGATGTTTTTACATAACAACTGTTTTGATACTGACCACTCCAGTCAGTGATGTGTTTAAAATAGTCTGAGAAAATGAGAACTGTACAAAGAAATACTTGTATACAATTGGACCAGAAACACAAGATAGTGAACATCCATTGTCTGTGAAACGGGACAGTCCCCGTGGAAATAGAGCGAATGAAGAAACTCTTGTAGACAAACATGGCCTCAGCTTCTCTCACACTCCTGTCTTAGTAGGAGTTGTGGATACTCAGGGGCCCATCCCTGGCACGGCCACCTTTTGCCCGTCTCCCTCAGGGTGAGGTGGTCTGGCCTTGTGCAGGCATGGTTTAGCTGTTTGATGTGAGTGGGATGCTTTTAGAGTCTTTATCCTCAGTACCCAAGAAACTAAATGCGACTTCAGTGAATGAATACATAGATGAGCTAGTGAATGAGTCATTGAGTCAATGAATCGATGAATGCTGAATCAATGAGTGAATGAATGAGTGAGTAAATCAATGAATGAGTAAATCAGTGAGTGCTGAGACAGCGAGTGAATGAATGAGTGAATCAATGAATGCTGAGACAATGAGTGAGTGAATACACGAATAAATGAGCAAGTGAGTGTGTAAGAAAGAATAAGTGAGAGAGGGAGAGAAGTGGTGAATGAGTGTCAGTGAATGAGTGAGTGAGTGAATGAGAGAGCCAGTGAGTGAGTGCCTAACCAGAGCAGCAGCTGTTAAGAGTGAAGGACCAACTCCATGCTAATGTAAAGGCCAAAAAGCTACGAGCTCTGGAACTGGACTCCTGGTCCTAAGCTGTGTCCTTGAGCAACTCAATTCCGTGTGCCTCGGTTTCCCTTCCTGTAGAATGGGTTTCCGCCAGTAGTGAGGGATTCTGTGTGAAATGTCACCCAAGGCTCATGTTTGAACACTTGACTCCAGGATGGTGGTGATGTTGTGCAAGCTTGTAGAACCGTCTTGAAGTGGGTCACTGGAGGGTGGGCTTTAAGAGTTATAGCTGGACCATGTTCTAGCCCCACCTCTCTGCTCCCTGACCCCTCACTCCCAGCAGGAGCCTCACAGCCGTGCTTTCCCACCACAGCAGACTATGTCCCCTTAGACCAGGAGCCGAACTCGACCTCCCCTGCCCCACTTCCTTTCTTGGAGGTCCTTTGTCACCGGGACAGAAAAGTCACAAATACACTTCTCACAGGGGTATTCTGAGACTGAACTACGAACACACACAGAGCCTGTGGAGCACTATCTAGCCAGCTCAAAGCACTTGCTGTGTTATTGCTAGGTCCCTGTAAACCTCTCTGGTGCTGTTTTGTGTGTGCAAGCCTGAGCCCTAAGCCTGAGGGGCTTGCTCAGGGTGTGTGTTGTGGGAGGTGGGAGCACCCGTACCCAGCTTCTCTAGAGATAGCACCATGCAGAAAAAACTTCCTCAGCCATAGCCTTGCCCATCATCTGCGTCCTGGAGCCACTTCTTGCCTTGGGGCAGGAGACCACCCTTGTTTCCGCATTATGTGGGTTTCCTGTGACAGTGATGATGGAACCATTTTTTGCCACACTGATGAGTTCTGACACTGTTCTGGGGATTCAGAGCTCAAGGTGGGTCTTCTGGGGCCAAAGTCAAGGTTGCAGCACGTCGGAGCTCTTTCTGGAGGGTCTGGTAAGACTCTGCTCCTGGCCCTCTCCAGAAGGTGAACATGGTTCGATCTGCTTGCCTTCTGTAAGGGGAACTGTGGTGGCCCTGGGCACACCGAAGAGCCCAACACTACCTTCCCACTTCATGATAGTCATGGCTGCAAATCCCTTTTGGCCGTACTAACCATAGGTTCTAGGTACCAGGATATGACTGCCTTTGGGAACCATTGCCCTGTCTGTCACTCAGGTCCTTCTCATTGTCCTTGATTTTGGCCGTCGGCTCCTTTCCATGGGTACTTCACAACAACAGCCTTTGAAATGAGACAGATTAGTACCCATCTCTTTCAATCCTGTAAGCCAGTGCCACACTGCCCTTTTCTTTCTCTATCTACCTTTCTTTTTCTTTCATGGTCCTTCACTTCCTCCTGTCCTTTCTAATCTGAAAAAATGATGGTTTTAATAATAACAGAGTTGCCTGGCTGTTAAGAGCAGAAAATTACCCAGTGTGTAAAGTGCATGATCCTAATTGGCTCCAAAACATGGGAGCCATTCTCCCTGTGACGGCTCTGCGATGGTTTTAATGCCTCTGTAACAACAAACAGTCCAGTGACTTGGCGTGGTCAGAAGGAACAAGAGTTTCAGCTCACCAGTCAAGGGGTCCCCAGTAATGGCCTATGGAATGCAGAAAAAAACAAACCTGGTCCCAGCTAGTCAGAACTGGGCTCCATGGGGAACAAAAGAGTTATTGAGCTGAGTGGATGATGGGTGTGAAGCAGGAGGGTATGGGGAGCAGGCATCGGCTCAGCAAGTGGCATTTTCTTGTGAACACTGTGGATCAAGGCGGTCTTTTGTCACAATGTGTATATTAAAAGAGGCCCGGGATATTTATGGTCCCGATCGCCTCAATGGCCACCCTGTGTGATCAGCTTTTTGCAAGTTATGTGATGTTTCTAGGAGGAATTAGGAATAAATCTTCCCAGGAGTCTGATTGAGATGGGAGAGACCACTGGAATGTGAGGGGCGGGGCTGAGAGCAGGATTGGGGGGGAGGGGGAGTCCCACCCTTTGCGCAGTCATGGAAGCTCAATAGGAAGTTCAGCATGGTGCACGGTCATGCCTGGCTCTGCCACCTCGGCCACCCAGTTGCCAAGTGGGCTGTTGGAAATTGATAACGTGGGCCAAGGTGATGCTTTGTTCATGGAGAGCCCCGAAGTTTGTCCTGGTTTCGTTCCCTCCCACCCCACACCTCAGTCACCGTGGCTCCTGCCAGTTCCCTCAAACTGGCCTTATGCAAGGACCGGCTCCCTCCTTCCTTACTCGTGGCCACGCTTCCTGTAGCCCTGGGCCCAGCTCCATCCCAGCCTTCCAGTGCCTCCTCCATACCATCACGTTGTACATTTTAAATGGGTGACTCGCTCACAGACACGCCCAGAAGCTTGTCTCCCAGGTGATTCCAGAACCTGTCAAGGTCACAGTATTCACCATCACCGCTATTACTAATACAAGAGTGCATCAGTTATCTGAGAAGATGTCCTGTTCCACACTACCTATTCCTACCTTATGGGACATTAGAAGAAAAGATTGAAACTTGAAGTCAGCAAAGTCTTCGATTTGAGGAGAGTTGGCCCTAGTCCAGCTCAGAAGGGCTGGCTGCTGGTCCTCATTAGCATCCACTCAAACCTCATGCTAGGAGCTCCCAGAGCCTCCATCCCAGATGCTGCACCTGGCCCAGGCACAGTGGCCGTCTTCAGGGAGTGTGCAGGCTGGGCTGGAAACCTCAAGGGGCTCCTCGGGACTCCGGCTCACTTTGGGGGCTTTCCATAAAGACAAGGTGTGTGTAGGAAGTCACTTAGCGTAGGGAAGTGCACAAGTGATCATGGGGCTTGTGCATCTCCTCGCTGTGCAGACCAGGACAGTGGCTCATTTCCACTCTGAAGAGCTTTTGTTCCGGGTCCCGAAAGCAGGAGAAATCTCACTGCTGGGCGAGAGGAGCTGTCTCTTGCTCATGGGAGGCTCAGCCCTTTTGATCTGTTTAGTTCTTCAGCTGCTGGGATAAAGCCCACCCACGTTAGAGAGGGCCACTACCTCTCCATCTGAGGAGCACCTGCAGAGCCTGTGGCTGTATTTCAGCTCTGCCCTTGGAGACAGACCACACATAGAAATGGACCGCTGTACAGATGACTCGGGATTGCTCCAGTGTGGGCCCCCGCCGGTAGTATCTGGACCTGGTTTTCATGCACGGTCCATCTCCATGGGGTATATTCTTTGTTTTTGCTACACTAGCACTGAGAGACAGACGTGGTGTTCCCTCTATCGTCCGGGGATTTATCCATCATGGCATCTGTTTATCATGGGAAGCCACCTCCTTTGGGAGTTTGAGCTGCCCCACACCATCTATTAATACGTTTCATCCAGCAGCAGCCTCCTCCAACAGGGAGCAGCGCAAAGTTCAGGGTCTGGATTTGAATGTTGCTGCTGGCACTGCCTAGCCAGCTTGTGTAACCATAGCAACCAGCCATTGCTGCAACCTGTTCCTCACTCTGCTGGGAGAATGCCTAACAAGCTTTGTGGCCCATCTCCGGGTTACCTCCCAAGGACGAAATGGACAGCTTCATTTTGTGTTCAAGGTCAGAAATCAGTCAGTACTCTTTAAAAGGTGACTGGCCTCTGGCAGGAAAGGAGAGCGTGGGGAAGGTTGAGGGAGAAGGGCGAGCAGAAGGAAGGATAGATGTCAGCTGTGAGAGGGAGGAGGCTGAGGCGTCAGCCTCAAACCTTCTGCTCACTGAAGGACGAGCCAGCACCTAGACAAACCGAAGCCTAAGCTTTAGCATGGCTGGGGCTGTGCTGTCCCCCGTGAGGGAGTGTCCACATGTGGAAGTCCTTGATCCTTGTGGGAAGAGTGGGAAGTGAGTTGCGCTGGGATGACTCTGTTTCCACTTTGAATCATATCTGGACGTGGCCCTGTGGCTTTGTTAGGGCGTTGAACCTCAGAAGGTTGAAATCCAGCTGTGGCTACACTGCGCAATTTTCCTGTAACGGCTGGGAGCGGTGTGGCGGACTCCGACGACGATGAATATTTCTCAGGAAGTAGTAAGATCTGCTATTCCCAGCCAGCTGCCCACCTGAGCCCTTGAGACTTTCTGGGGCCCATCCCCACTTTGCCAGCACCGGACTGCCATCTCCTAGGGCAAATTTCTAAAAACTACAGTTTTTTAAACGTTTGCATTTTGTTTGTTTTTCATCCCTTCGGCCTGGTGCTGTTTAGTTAATAGAAACCTAATAGCTATTTATTGGATGAATGAAGGAAGATACTAGTGAGTCAATGAGTGTGAGTTGAAGGAATGCCGTCATGTGTATGGGGAAAGTCAGCCCTGGATTCAGTTCCACCAAGTAAACCAAGCTGCAGGGCCTGGAATTCTACCAAGTCTGCAGAAAAGGGCAGAGAAGTGATAGAGTGATCCCATAATGCTTAGCACCTGACTGTCAGCACATGCTGGAGAGGGAAAGCCAGCAGAGGAAACATGGAAAGAGTGAAGAGATAAAGCTGACCTAGGCCCCAGGCTGGTACATCGTCAGTGAGGAAGGGACTCCTCCTGGGCAACTGTGCCTGTGCCTAAGAATTAGCCTTTCCATTTTTCTTTCAGGAAGGATTATAGAACAAATAAGAATTGGTATGAGCCAGGCGGTGGTGGTGCATGCCTTTAATCCCAGCACTCAGGAGGCAGAGGCAGGCGGATCTCTGTGAGTTCCTGGGCTACAGAGTGAGTTCCAGGAAAGGTGCAAAGGCACACAGAGAAACCCTGTCTCAAAAAACCAAGAAAAAAAAAAAAAAAAGAATCGGTATGAAATATGGGTGGGTGAATGAGTAGAGGAGTGGATCTGGATGACAGGTTGGTGGATTAATAGATAGATGGTTAGGTGAGTTAGGCATGTGGGTGGGTGTGTGGGTGAGTGGATGGATGGATGTGTGAATAGGTGGATGGATGGATGGATAGATGGATGGATGGATGGATGGATGGATGGATGGATGGATGGACGGACGGACGGACAGATGGATGGATGGATGGATGGATGGATGGATGGATGGATGGATGGATGGGTGTGTGGATCAGTGGATGGGTAGATTCTGGAGTGGGTATCCAGATGGGGTAGTGAAAAGAGTATTGACCTTGAATGGCAGCACTGCTCACTCTCTCTGACCCCAGTTCTGCCTTCTTGGAATGGAAATGATGAACACCAAGCCTTCCTCAATCTGGAAGCCATGGGGATGCCCAGATTAAACCCCAGACACTTTTGGTCAGTGACGAGCTGTGCAGTCCTGAAGACTTGCTGTCTCCATCACCTCTTCCCCCCAGAGCTTGCCTTGACGCCAGTGTATTATGATCAAAGTCTGAGATGGAGTGGAAACCCTCCTGAGCCCCGTGATCATGTTGTGATTCCTCCAGCAAACCTTGTGTGGATTTTCCCCCCTTCTCGGCTCCCAAACAATTTTTCTTCCAGTGGAGGATGCCAAGATTTTATGGCTATTTGGTTATCTTATCCATCCAGATGGTTAGTGTTAATTTATGCTGAAATAAATGTGCAAAACCTCATTTGTCTTATTGCTCCAGAAACATGAGGTGTAAGGCCTAAAAAATCTTAATATATAGCCTCCTGCAAGGGCCGGGGTGTGATGTGACTGCACACTTTTTCACTCAATTTGGCTTGAAAGCCTGCTTTTCTGTCCCTTGATATTTATGTATAAGCAAATTAGGTTGTTTGGTATAAGAAACTCAGACTCATTTTATGACTTTTAATACATATGCTTGCCTTGTGTTACTTAGCTGCTTTTTATTGAGAAAAAAAAAATAAGCCGTGATTTATTACCTGATGATAAATTTCAAACACCTTTCTATACTTTTTAAAACATTAATCATTAGGCCTAGTGTTGGCGTTGGTAACCAGGGATTTAAAGACTCATTAGCTGTGTGGCTCAGTGTGGCTCTCAGCCTAGTGCAGCTTCGCCCCCATCTTGTGGGTGTGCACTGTTCTCAAGCCCACTGTGAGGATGGCGTGGCACCATGGGAGGCCATCAGGTAGGACTGTGGTGGCAGAGTCAGTTTGTGTTGGACTTCCCTATGGAGTCAGAATCAGAAGCCCTGGCCCTGCTGAGGCTGGTCCTGTACCCTCTGCTTGGACACTCACTGAGACGGGGGAGGGTATTTCCGAAATTCCTCTTGTGACCTTTGGGAACTTCTCAAGCAGGAACTTACCAGTGTTCTAATAGGAGCCGGCATTTCCACACGATGATTCACAGGAGTGACATGACTTTTTCTAAAAGTCAGATCTCCCTGGCCATGATCCAGAGGCCAGGCTATGGGACAGTTGTATTGTGGGAGACAGTCATCTATTCCCTCGGGTACAGAAGGCACTAAGGACCGAGTAGGTGGTTCATGATGGCTGTGATAAAGAGAGGGAGACTTGGTTCTGGGGCTGGGCCCACACAAGCTCAGTCAGGATGTGTCACTTCCTGTCGGACTCTTTAAGACTTCCAGTCAGGTCTTGCAACCGTGAATACTGTGATTTCAAAAGAAAGACTCTTCTCAGTGGAGCTTTGGGGGTTTTATTGGTGTTATTTTGTTGGGGATTTTTGTTTGTCTTTAATTTTATGAACTATTCTTTTAAAAAACATGTTAAAAAAATAATCACACACCAAACTTAGCCAGACCCAAATTCCAACTCCATGAACTTCTCTAGAGTTAGGATAGGCATTTGGAATGAAATCTTTGGGGAATCACCTTACATTTTACACTTTCAATATTGAATGTATTTTATGCACTTATCCACCACCCAAAACAAAAAGAGTCAGACACTAGAATGTTGTTTTGCAAGATGTTTTGCAAGTTGAGTCTTGTTTCTTACTCTCTCTGCAAAGACTGGTATGAAAAGTGGGTGGGTCCTTACTTCCAAGGCACCCTTCTCCTGTCTAGTTGCCTCAAATGTACAGCCAGTGCAGCAGCCTCTGGTTCCGAGGGACTAAGAGTAGTTGTGATAAGGCCTAGGACTCAAGGACCAACAGGGCACATGCCTGACGCCAACTTGAGTTTCAGAGCCATGTCTTGAACATGGGGTGCTGTCTGTCTTGTTATCTCTCGGGCGACCAAGCCACAACAATCGTTGGCTGTCCTCTGGAAAGTGACTTGCACATTAGAGCCACTAAATAAACCGTCTAGGATCCCAGACGACCTTTAGACATGACCGTGACAAGTTGAGATGGAACTCAAGATCAGTACAGTTCTAGATCCCTTTCTGTGTACAATGGCCATTTTCCAGAAAGTTCCAAGGACCTGTTTCCTTTCGTGTTTTCCTCAGATGTTGGCAGTACCAACAGTATTTCCTGAGCAGCTGCCCCGGCATTCTTCCATGCATAGGCCACGAGCTCCCTTCCACAAATGCTTCACATTGGAGGGTGGGGCTGCCGCCCTGCATTTCCTGCCCCTGGTGGACGTGTGAGTGTTTATGCTTGAATGTGGCAACAGTGTGGTCATGTTTTTGCTTATCACCTCCGTGCATGGTGTCGGGGGCCCCTTATAATTCTCAAACCAACTAAAACAGAGAGTCTCAATTATTTGTGTGCTTGTGCGTTGGGATCCCTCTGTGTACTTCCGGTACCCCAGTCTATTTGGTAAAGGGAACTTGCCGAGACCCTCTGCCCCTGTTCTCCCATTTGCTAGCATTCTGAAGACCGGCCATGGCTGATGGGCTCTGAAGGAATAGCTTGCTGTTCCAAACTAGGGGCTGACAGACTTCAGCAAGGGAGTCCATGGCCACGAATGCTTGCAAATGCATTGATGGATTTAGTCGACACAGCCCTCCACAGCAGCCCCTATTCTAGCCATGTGATTGATGGAAACACCAAAGCCGGCGGGAGTTAAGTAACTCGCCGCTGCCCCTAAGCCAATACAGAATAAAGGAGATGCAGCCTCAGGACCACACACCCCAGTGTACGCACACAGGTATACGCACACACAGATCTTTCAGTTATTCTCAAAACAACCTTCGTATTCATACAGAAAGAAAGCCTTGAAAACCCTTGGGCGTTCAGCCAGGGGCTGTGCGATTTCTAATAAGACACTGTCTAAAAACTACACAGTAAAACAATAGGGGCTTAGTTAAATGAGTTATGTCACAAGTCTGTAAGAAAAACGGGCAAGGGCTTTTGCTGTTCTTTCTTGTGTTTGTTTTGAGACAGTCCGGGCTGATCTTGAACCAGCTCCCGAAAGTTGTCCTCTGACCCCTGTGCAAATCCTGTGGCCCGTGCACACTCCCATGCAAACACACAGTAATACTGTGTAATTAAAACCTAACCACTTAGGCATCTGAAAATTCTTCTTATCTCTAGGACCATTAAAAACCGAATCTGACTGGGCAGATATCTCAGACAGTGAAGCATTTACTGTACAGGGACCTGAGTTTGAGCCATAGAACCCACAGACGAGGCCCGGCGAGGTAGCATGCGCTTGTGATTTCAGCACTAGGAAGGCAGAGACCGGTGAGTCTCTAAGCAAGTTCCAGGCCATTGACAGGCCCTGTCTCAAAACAAACAAACACCAAGGTGGGCAGTGTCTAAAGAATGACACTGGGTGGTTCTTTGGCCTTTCCATGCAAGCGCGCACACATGCACGAATACCCCACACATAAGCGCACCTGCACGCATGCATACACACACATGCACACACTCTGTAATAATAATAATAATAAAATAATAACAAATAGGCAACTAGTAGGATTCGGCTTATGGTATAGGTTGTGACAGATGTGACCTCTAACTGGAGTGTCTACCCATCAGAAAGTTCCACCAGGAACTTTGGATTGTACCAACAGTGGGGGAGGAGGCATTTCAGCGTCGTGGTTATATGTGGCTCAGAAGGCCAGCAGAAACCACCTCAGCCACTGACCTGCCGTGGGGCCTGGCAGAGCTCTCCACCTCTTGCCTGCTTTGGGGACCATCCTAAGACCAGCAAGAACCTGTTTGCTGGCTGCTGCCTCCTCACGCCCTCCCCACATCTGTCAGACCCTTGTACCCCCTCCCTGTGTGACACTGACGTCTCGGAGGGGGGAGTTAGGTGGCAGGCTGGATGGCCTAGCAGGATCCTACATGAGACCATGCCCACAGAGTGAGCCAATCAGTTAACAAATAACGTGGGGCTAGACTGATGGGTCAGTAGAGTGACATGTGAGGGTGACAGAGGGCGA
>CABHPQ010151762.1:0-28446 GCA_902168405.1 Peromyscus aztecus
AGAAAATAATCAAACTGAGGGCTTAGATCAATAAAATAGAAACAGAGAGAAAAATACAAAGAATCAATGAAAGAAAGAGTTCGTTCTTTGAGAAAATCAACAAGATAAACGAACTGTTTTCCTAAAAGAGGGAGTGAGAGACAGAATATGTAAATTAAGGAAATCAGAAATGAAAAGGGAGACATAATAACAGACACTGAGGAAATCCAAAGAATCATTATATGATACTTCAAAAACTAGAACCAGGACTATTGGGGGCTGGCAGAGATCAGGGAGCCTGCATTGCCTAAGGTAGGTCCTCTGCATGTATGTTATGGCTAAGCAGATTGGTGTTCTTGTGGGAGCGCGAGCTGTCTCTACTCTTTTGCCTATTTGTGGGACCATTTTTCTCCTATTGGATTGCCTAGTCCAGCCTTGATGTGATGGTATGTGCCTGGCCTTATTGTAGCTTTTTATGCCATGTTTGGTTGATGTCCTTGAAGGCCTGCTCTTTTCTGAGAAAACATGATATCACGGTACTAGAAGGGAAATTGAGGGAAGTTGGATCTGAGGAAGAAGGCAAGGAAGGGGGGAAAACTGCTGTTGGGATGTAACATATAAGAAAAGAATTTTAAAAAAGAAGAAAATCTCACCTTATCAATGTGCATAAGCATCATTCTATCTATCAAGGGAACAACACAACAAAGAGGTAGAAGGGTGAATGTTCTCTTTCTTCTAAGCTGAAACATTCAAGTTCTGCTCTCAGACATCGACAGCATTGCTTCTTAACCTCCAACGTCTAGGATTGATACCAGCACCTCCTTGCCATTACTCATGTTTATTCTTAAGCTTTATCTGTGAGTAAACTATCAAAACAGCTTTCCTGGTTCTTCTGCTTGCAACTGAAAGATTGGATAACTTCTTGGCTCCACAATTTTATGAGCCAATACTCTCTCCAAATGGCTCTGTTCCTTGAAGAACTCTCAATAATACAGCTATTAGCTTCTCCATTTAAAAGTATTTCCTTTAATATGAATATATTCAGATTAACTATCCATATAATCAATAAACAATGTGTCTCTTTCTAAACTAAAATAATACATGACCCAGATAATCATAAAACAAATTAATGGGTGTAAAAAGATAGGTAGTGGAGATTAGTTTCAGACATTTAAATAACACTACATATTTTCTGCTTGAGTTATGAAATGTTTTCTTGGTTATATATACTAAAAGACATACTTTCTACAGTTTCATGCAGTCTATTATATGTCATTGCAGCATAGGAATGATAGGACTTGTCATTCATGTTCACAAAATTTTATTTCAATAAAAGAGATCTAAATTCACAACTTAACTTTTTATAACAGAAACCAAAACTAAAATCTGGTCATACTTACCATTACATGGTGTGTGTGTATGTGTGTGTGTGTGTGTGTGTGTGTGTGTGTATGTTCATGTGTGTCTGTGTTTGTGTGTGCCTGTGTGTGCTGTATAGCAACATCATCCAAACTGAAACATTCCCTCCTGGAGGGACAAGAGAAGCTCATTACTTAGAAAGCTCATAATAACTAAGATTATCAGGAAGTTCAAAATACTTTGAAAGTTCACTATCTTGAACCCAAGGTTACATACACAGAGAACACTGGCTGTAGGAGAGGAGGTTCTTTGGTGGCGTGCCTGCCAGTTGTACACACTATATATGTCTATACAAAATGCTTGTAATAATTAGAAAAATTAAATTTCAGCAACACTGAAACAAGGAAAAAGTGTTTTAGAGAAGTATAAAGTTTGAGTGTCCTATCCTAAAAAATTAAGGTTTTTCTCTATTTTTTACAAATAAAAAAATATCATTCTGGTCTATAATTGCTGGCTCCAAAGCCACCCTGCAACTTGCCTGAAGAATACATGCACTGTATTTGTCTTCCTGCTCCTCCTCAGGTTGGGAGCCCAGGCTCATACCAATAATTCTACCTACCCTCGCCTGGTGCCCTCTGGCCCCAGTGTTTAGATACAAAGCCTACACATGAGGCACTAACAGTACCCATGTCCTGGACACACTCTCTGACTATCTTCCTATCTGATGCATAAGAAGTCCTTACTGAGAATCAAGAACTCTGAAGTTAGGCTGAGAATCCTCTTAACTCTATAGAAGGTCTGCTCCCGGGCTTAGAAAGTCATTTAACTCAAGATGAATTGGGACTACTGATCCCCAATTCGAACATCAATGCTGAATTTCCCAAAGAGTGAAACCAAAGCTCCATGTTCCTTCTCTATAGTCCAGAAGTTTGAAGTAACAGAAAGTCTATATTTCAGTAGACATGTTTCTTTTTTCTCTCTTTTTTTAAAAGACAGGGTTTCTCTGTGTAGCCCTGGCTGTCCTGAAACTTGCTCTGTAGACCAAGCTGGCCTTGAATTCAGAGATTCCCCCTATCTTTGCCTCCCAAGTACTGTGACTAAAGGCATGCTCCAGCATGCCCAGTATGTTTGGTTCTTAACATTTACTTTTAGGTGACAAATTATAGCACATATAATTTTATAAAATAGTGCATATATAAGTGTTTATTTATATATGCTACCACATATATATATTTACTCATAAATAAAAATTATACATATATGATGATATACATAATAGAATTTATTACATATACCATTTTATATAAACATTGCTATACAAATATAAATATCATTATATATATATATGGGTTAGAATGTGATGTTTTGATAAATATATACATCATGTAATGATTAAATAGTGCTAAACAATGTATCTATCAACTCATCTACTTACATCTTTTTTCTAGTGGTAATATTTTAAATCTGCTCTCTTAGCTATTTTGCAACATAGTTATATATCATTTAATTCTGAGATACTTTCTGAGAAGTACATTCTTAGACAATTCAGTTGTTACATGAGCATCAGAGTATACTTACATAATTCAAGGTGGCATAGTCTACTAGAGACCTAAGCTATATGATAGCTACACCAGGTATGACATATAGTCTGACCATGACCAAGGCACTGTTATGTGGTATGTGACTCTACCCAATATATCACTGGAAAATTTACAACCATGCATTCTGACTCTGTGTGATTTTTCTGCTGATAACCTTTCTTATCTTACAGAACTTTGTGACTTTCTGTTTTATTATTAGTTTCTTGAGAATTCTGTACAATGTATTTTGATCATATTCACCCCCATCCCCAAACTCCTCCCAGATCCACCTACCTTTCCCTTCTTGTCCAAATGTTTTTTTGTCTTTTTGGTTTGTAAACCTATCAGGTCCAATTTGTGCTTCCCATACGTTCTTGGATATGTGACCTTTCACTGGAGAGGGACTGATTTACAAAAGAATATACTCTTAGAGAAAACTGACTCTCCCTATCCTAACAGCTGTGAACTGTCAACAGGATTAGGACTTCATTGTTCCAGCCTCCCTTCTCCATGCCCTTAATTGATCTGGCTTCAGCTTGCACAGTTTTGTGCATGCAGTCACAGTCACTGTGAATTCATATGTGCAGCTCCCCTGCTGGGTCCAGAAGACACCATTCCTTGTAGTCATCCACTGACTCTGGCTTTTACATTCTTTCTGCTCCTCTTCTGAAATAATCCATGAGCCTTGTGAAGAGAGGTGTGATACAGATATTTCATGTAGGGTTGACAATTTTCCAGTCTCCAGTTGTTTGTACCTTGACTAGTTGTGGGTCTCTGTGTTAATCACTATCTGCTGCAAATAGAAACTTTTCTGATGAGGATTTAGAGATACATTAATCTATGGGCATAAGAATAAATCATATGAGTCAGTTATTACTATGTCCTTTTAGCAAAATATTAGTTTTAGATCTTCTCCTAGGATACTTAGCCTGTCTAATCCTAGGTTATTGGACCCAAAATGGTACCAGGTATGGGCTTCATCTTGTAGAGTGGGACCTAAGTCAAATCAGAAAAAGTGATTGGTTATTTCACTTCAAAAGTAATACTTATTTCACTATTGTACCAGTGGCCATGTCTTGCCAAGCCACCAATACTACAGTTCGCAGGTTTCATCGCCGGGCAAGACTGATAATGACTTTTCCCATTGGTACCATGTGTATCACCATCCCACACTATGAAAGTTAGCCAGTATGGATGAAGCTGTATAATTATTATTATTCCATGATGTAAGTCATTGGGTTCATTTCTTATAATGATGATCAAATTATAAAAATATTAAGGTCAAAATTATTTCTAATTAATATTTTCATGTGTTCATATAATCTTAATTACAACTTTATAGTTCTTTAAGTTAGCTTTTGCCACATAACAAAATAACACAAAACAGTGTTTATTTATTTTTTGTTTATTTTTAATATCCCCCCAGTGTTTTTTTTAAAAAAAATTATACAGCTCCTCTTTTCAAACTTCTTTTTTTTTTGCTTTGGGTTTTTTCTTTTATTTTTATTTTTGATATTATAATTATAACATTTCTCCTTTTCCTTTCCTCCCTCCAAACCTTCCCATATCGCTCTTTGCTTTCTTTCAAATTAATGGTCTCTTTTTTCATGAATTGTTGTTACATGCATTCATGTATATATACATGTATTCTACGACGTGTGTATGTGTGCATACATGTATATTCTTAAATACAACCTGCTCAGTCTGTGTAATGTTACTTGCATGTGTGTTCTCATCCCTGACCATTTGGTATTGGATAACCAGTTGGCATGCTCTTTCTTGGGGAAGACTATTTCTCCCGCTTTCAGCCTTCCTTAGGTGCCTGTAGTTCTTTATGGAGGATTGAGGCCTACGGGGCTTTCCTTTACCCACTTTGTATATCAATCGTTATTGTCTTGTTTGGATAATGTTTACACAATCATGCTGCTGAACGTCTTTGGATGTAGCTCCTGACTTTATAGGAGACATAGTCTCACAGCAAAATCCCTGATCCTCTGTATAGTTTAGGTTTTGCTAACCTAGTTGGTTCACGTGTTTTCTTTTAGAATCACTCAGTCGTCTACATAGGTGTTTGGCTAGGCTTGTTTGTATTTCTGGTCTGTGGGGCCATTCAACCATGCTCTGTTCACATTACAATAGAGGCACCAGAGGTTTGCAAAGTTCCTTAGCACCTAAATTCACAATTGATATAGCATTGTTTCTGGTGTGGGTTGTTGATTTAAAAAAAGTGACATGAGCAGCTCAACATCAAAATAATGAAAAAGAGGCAACCTTTCAAAGTACTACTGGAGATGTTTCATTTAAAAAGTATGTGGAGGAAAATTTATGGCCATTTCTTCAACTTTCCAATATCATTTAAATCATTTTAGTTTTCCAAATGTCACCGGTGTTATAATATTCCACATATTTTTGTTTCATTGTTTGACACATTTTCTCAAAATAGATACTTAGTGAGAATTTGCTGTGTGGCAGTAACCAAGTCATATTATGAAAAGTACAAAATAACATACTTGCTAAATTCTCATTTTCCTATGTAAGCTGATACCAGGAGTTTCCCCTGACTTGTTGTTCACCAATAGCTGAATCGGCCTTAAAAGCTAGAACTCCTGACAAACACCCTGGTTCATGTCTTAACACCCTGTACCAGAGACATGTTCACATTACAAAACTGCCCTGCATATTCATTTTCAATTAGGAATGTTTTGAAGTATTTTATTATAATGCAAATAAATGTTTCACAAATTCATTTACAACTGTAGTCTTGATAGTTTGTAAACTGTATTTCCCCAAAGCCTTGGTTTGAGTATTTATTTTGATACCAGACCTCTGCTGTACTCATTCAAAAATTTCAGCTATGAGTATTAAACATTCAGATGCATGCTGCTAAACATAGCTTTATCAAGTCCATCTGATTTAAATGGCCCTAATTACGAGACTTAAAGAATAATTAGCATCCCATATACTGACATATTGCAGAATAAAAGAAAGTTTGTAAAATTATAATTTTATATATAAAAGTCTAAATATTAATTACTTCCTATAGTCAATATAGATGCTGAATCTTTCAAAGATCTCTTCTTCGAGAATTCTGTAGAGACTAAAAGTTAGAAGAATGCCAATGAAAAGAAAGTAAAATAAGACATTTCTAAGTAAATAGTCATGCATGTATTAGTAACTTTTCAAAGGTTATGGTATTTAAAATATTGTGGACAGTTTAGTAGTTACATGAGCAAGGAAAATCTTCCAAGGTATTTGAGAATTATGTATTATGTGAGCAGGGATTGTTTTGTATGATTTACTCACATTCCCATTTATCTTTCCACATTCAACCAACTACCAATTTTTTTTTTATGTCTTGACCTCAGTTTACCCTCCCTTCTCTCCTTCCAGCCTCTCCCCCTACTTCTTTTACCTTCCTCACACCCACTCCTCCTCCATTTCTCTCCAGAAAAGGTTCAGCCTCCCAGGGATCAACCAAACATAGCATACCAGGTTGGAGTAAGATGAAGCACTCCCCCTCATATCAAAGCAGAACGAAGCAACCCAGTATGAAGAAAGGGGTCCCAAAAGCAGGAAAAGAGTCAGAGACATTCCCTGATCCCACTGTCAGGAGTTCCACAAGAAGACCAAGTTACACAACTGTAACATATATGCAGAGGACCCAGCTCAGTCCCATGCATGCTCCTTGGTTGTCCGTTCAGACTCTTTGAGCCCCTAGGAGCCCAGGTTAGTTGATTCTGTAGGTTTTCTTGTGTTCTTGTTCCCTTTGGCTCCTGCATTTTTTTCTTCCCCATCTTCCACAGGATTCCCCAAGCTCCTCCTAATGTTTGGTTGTGGGTCTCTGCAATTATTTCCATCAGTTGCTGGATGAAGCCTCTCTGATGATAATCAGGCTAAGCAATGATAGACGAGTGTGGCAGAATATCACTGGAATCATTTCACCGACTTTTTTTGCCATTAGTGTTTGGTTATATATTAGGTCTCTGTGCTGTCTAGCCTCTGGCCCTCCAGGCAGTGTCATGTGTACTCCCTGTCTTGGCATGGGTCTTACACTGGACCAGTCATTATCTGGCCACTACCATAATTTCTGTTCCACCTTTACCCCAGCACATCTTGTAGACAGAACAAATTGTAGGTCGAAGGTTTCATGGCTGGGTTGGCGTTCCAAACTCTCCACTAGAAGTCTTGCCTGATTACAGGAGATGGCTAGTTCAGGCTCCATATCTCCCATTGCTAGGAGTCTTAGCTAGGGTTATCCTCATAGATTCCAGGGAGTTTCCATTTCTCTAGGTTTCTAGCTAGTCCATGAGATGTGCCTGAATTTCAGTGGTCTCTCCCAGTACTCTCTCCCTTCATCTTCCTCCAATCTGATCCCACCTGTTCCCATTCACCCCACCCCCCACCCCACTTCTCTACCCATAAAGTCTATTTTATTTTTCCCTTCCCAGGAAGATTCATGTGTCCCCACTTGAAGCCTCCTTGTTACTTGGCTTTTCAGGTCTGTAGACTGTAGCATGGCTATCCTTTACTTTACAGCTAATAACCACTTAAAAGTGAATATGTGCCATATTTGTCTTCCTGGGTTTGTGTTACCTCACTGGATTATTTTTTTCTATTTCTACACATTTGACTGCAAATTCATGATATCATTGTTTTTAACATCAATAATGCTCCATTGCATTATAATAAATGGAGCATGTTTTCTTTACCCATTCATCAGTTGAAGGACACTTAGGTTGTTTCCAGTTTCCAGCTATTACAGAAAAAGATGTTATGAATGTAGTTGTGCAAGTGTTTTTGTTGTATGATGGAGTGTCCTTTGGGTATATGCCCAGGAGTGGTATAACTTGGTCATGAGGTAGATCAATTCCCAATTTTCTGAGAAACTGCCATATTGATTTCCATAATGTCTGTACAAGTTCACATCCCACCAGCAGTAAATGAGTGTTCCCCTTGCTCTACATCCTCATCAGCATGGGGTGTCACTTGTGTTTTGATCTTAGCCATTGTGACAGGTGTAAGATGGAATCTCAGAGTACTTTTGATTTGTATTTCCCTAATTCTTTAAATGCTTCTTGGTCATTTAAGATTCCTCTGTTGAGAATTCTGTTTAGCTCTGTACCCCATTTTTTTTTGTTTTGTTTTGTTTTGTTTTGGTTTGGTTTGTTTTGTTTTGTTTTGGTTTGGTTTGTTTTGGTTTGTTTTTGAGACAGGGTTTCTCTGTGTAGTTTTGGTGCCTGTCCTGGAACTCACTCTGTAGGCCAGGCTGGCCTTGAACTCACAGAGATCCACCTGGCTCTGCCTTCTGAGTGCTGGGATTAAAGGCATGTGCCACCACCGCCTGGCCTATACTGCCATTTTTAATTGGATTATTTAGTTTGTTGATGGTTCTTTGAGCACTTTATATATTTTGGAAATTAGACCTCTCTAAGATGTGGGGTTAATGAAGATATTTTCCCATTCTGTAGGCTGCCATTTTATCTTATTGATGATGTCCTTTGCCTTACAAAAGCTTTTCAGTTTCATGAGGTCCCAGTTATTAATTGTTTATCTTAGTGCTTGCATTAGATATGGATGTTCTGTTCAGGAAATTGTCTCCCTTGTCAATGAGCCAAGGCTAGTTCCCACTTTCTCTTCTATCAGGTTCAGTGAATCTGATTTTATGTTGAGGTCTTTGATCTACTTGGAGGACATGCCAACGTCCAGTTAGTACCATTGGTTGAGGTTTTGCTTTCCCATCTGTATACTTTTTGCTTCTTTGTCAGAAATTAGGTGTCCATAGGTGTGTGGATATGCTTCGGGGTCTTTGATTCAATTCCAAATATCAACCTGTCTGTTTTTATGCCAATATTATGCAGTTTTTATTACTATGTCTCTGTAATAGAGCTTGAAATCTGAGATGGTGATACCTTCAGAAGTTGTTTCATTGTATAGGATTGGTTTAGCTATCCAAGGTCTGTAAAGAATTGTTTTGGAATTTTGATGGGGATTGCACTGAATCTGTAGATTGATTTTGGTAAGATGGCCAGTTTTATCATATCAATCCTACCAATCCGTGAGCATGGGAGATCTTTCTGTGTTCTGATATCTTCTCCAATTTCTTTCTTTAAAGACTTGAAGTTCTTGTCATACAAGTCTTTCACTTGCTTGGCTAGAGTTACATCAAGATATTTTATATAATGTGTGTCTACTTTGAAGGATGTTGTTTCCCTGATTTCTTTCTCAGCCCATTTATTATTTGTATATTGGAGGGCTTTGGTTTTTTGGAGTTAATTTTGTATCCAACTACATTGCTGAAGGTATTTATCAGATGCAGGAGTTCCCAGGTAGAGTTTTTGGGGTTGTTTATGTATACTATCATATCATCTGCAAATAGCCATACTTTGACTTCCTTTGCAATTTGTATTCTCTTGATCTCTTTTGGCTCTCTTATTGCTCTAGCTATAACTTCAAATACTATATTTAATAGATAAGAAGAGTGGGCAGCCTTGTCTTGTTCCTGATTTTGGTGGAATTGCTTTGAGTTGCTCTCCATTTAATTTCATATTTGCTATTTACTTGCTGTATATTGCCTTTATTATGTTTAGATATGTCCTTTGTATCTCTGATCTCTCCAAGGTTTTTATCATGAAGTCATGCTGGATTTTGACAAAGGCTTTTAAGTATCTAATGAGATGATCATGTGTTTTTTTTTCTTTCAGTTTATATGGTAGATTATATTGACAAATTTTTATATATTGAACCATCTCTCTATCTCTAGGATGAAGCCTACTTGGTCATGTTGGATAATCTTTTTGTTATGTTCTTGGATTTGGTGTGCAAGTATTTTATTGAGTATTTTTACATCAAAGTTCATGAGAGAAATTGGTCTGTAATTCTCTTCCTTTGTTGAGTCTTTGTGTGTTTTCAGTAACAAGGTGACTGTAGCCTCATAAAATGGATTTGGAAATCTTCCTTCTCTTTCTATTTTGTGGAATAATTTGAGGCATATTAGTGTTATCACTTCTTTGAAAGTCTGGTAGAAGTTTATGCTAAAACTGTCTGGCCCTGGGTTTTTATTTTTGTTTAGGAGTCATTTAATGACTGCTTCCACTTCCTTAGGAGTTATAGGTCTATGTAAATAATTTATCTGACTTTGAATTAACTTTGGTACATAGTATCTATTGAGAAAATTGTCTATTTGTTTTAGACTTTCCATTTTTGTGGAGTATAGATTTTTGAAATATGATCTAATGGTTCTCTGGATTTCCTCTATGTCTATTCTTTTTCACCTCTTTCATTTCTGACCTTGTTAATTTGGATATTCTCTATCTTCCTTTTAGTTGGCTTGGGTAAGGGTTTGTCTATCCTGTTGATTTCCTGAAAGAACCAACTCTTTGTTTGATTGATTTTTTATTATTATTATATTTTATTGATTTCAGTTTGATTATTTCCTGCTGTCTACTCCTCCTGGGTATATTTGCTTTGATTTCTTCTATAGCTTTCAGGTGTTCTGTTGAGTTACTAGTATGAGATCATTCTAATTTCTTTATGAAGGCACATAGTGCTGTAAACTTTCCTCTTAGCACCACTTTCACTGTGTGTCCCATAAGTTTGGGTATATGGAAGGCATTTAAATTTTATGTACTGATAAATCAATGAGAAAACATGCAAATTCAAATGAAACACTGAAGGAAAATATGTAATTATGAAAGATGATTATTTTGCAGTTGTTCTACTGATAAAGGATTTGTCAAAGCTCAGAACTTAGAAGCTATAATGATGTCAACCTTCCTCTACATCAAATTCTAGGTACTAATGAATCAAAGCTGGTTATGGCACAGATACTATAGAAAAACCTGGTTGTATGAATGAAAGAAACTCCTAACACCAAGTTAGCAGTAGATATGGTTGCAATAGATTTTATGAGTCTTAGGTTAGAAACCTGATTAAATTAATAAAGCAAATATTTTATATTAATATAATAATTATCAACCTAAAAGTAATTACTTTTTCATAGACATAAACCATTCTCAAGGCTGAAAGTGAGATCATAAAGTATATCAAAGCAAATTTCTTACTTCACTTATCCTTAAATGTGAAAATTAATTGCTTAAAGTATGATTAACCATTGCCGGGCGGTGGTGGCACACGCCTTTAATCCCAGCACTTGGGAGGCAGAGCCAGGCGGATCTCTGTGAGTTTGAGGCCAGCCTGGTCTACCAAGTGAGTTCCAGGAAAGGCGCAAAGCTACACAGAGAAACCCTGTCTCAAAAAACCAAAAAAAAAGTATGATTAAGTGAAGATATATATAGATATAGATATAGATAGATATAGATATAGATACATTCTAGAATAGAAGTGTTTAGTTGAGACTCAAATAGTTTGGGGGATTTTTTGGTTTTTGTATTTTTCCCCTTTACAACAGTCTGGCTTATCATGTATTCTTACAATAGTGAAAATAAATAAATTTCAAAACTTGAGTTATGAGTCCAATCTCAATAAGGTATTTCAGTGATGTGAACTCATTCTCCTATCATAGCAAGACTGTGTCTTCTTCATTTCCTGGAAACAGATGGACTTTATTGGTTTGTCTCCCTTAAAGTCAGAAGGCCTTTTCCATTTTCTCAAAACATCTACTCATATTTTTTTCTTGAAATCAATTTTAAACAGATATACACTTAAATTAAATGGCAACTGCAATGGAGATAAAAGAAAGAAAAAAATTAATCCAACTGGAGATCTCTAGAGAAATTACTGAAGAAGCATATCATACCCAAACAATGAGAATGAGAAAATAAATATTATAACATCCAATAAAAGCAGTGTTTAATGGACTGTAAAGGGAAGTGGGAATTAGCTGGCTGATAGATTTCAAATTCCTGGTTTAAATCTATAATATCTGTTTGCCTTCATAATAATTTAGAGTCTACAATTGCCTGGAGGTCACCTTTGAAGAAGCAGAGAAAAATCAATATATTTCACCTAAGTTAAGAAGTGTCTTTACCTCTATTAAATACATCTTTCATAAATTAAAGGTAACAGAGAGAGAGCAGCAATGCATTTTATAGTCTGAAGATGATCACTTCTTCAATACTCCTTCCTAGTTATAACAAAGCACTGATATTCTACCCTATGCAAGGCCTCTGGACAGGGTACCATCCTTCAGAGGGGTAGGATTTGAAACCTCCTAATATTAAGTGAAAACCCTCTGCCTCAGTTAGTTTTTTTGTTTCTGTGATGAAAATACCCCAACAAAAGTAATTTCAAGGAGAAAAGAATTTCTTCTGGCTCATACAGTTTATCTTGAGGAGGAAGTCAAGGAGGCAGGGACTTGAAGCAGCTGTTCATGTCACATCTACAGTCAGGGACAGAGAGCCATGAATGCGTGCTGCTCAGCTCCCTTTCTATATTTATTCAATCCAGCATCTCAGGGAATAGAGACACCCATGGTGTGTGGAGGTCTCAGCTCAATTAACACAATCAAGATAATCTCCCACAGGTGTGCCAGGAGGCCATTGAGTTTCTATCAAGTGGACAATTAACAGCAACCACTGATAGGAATTCCAAACACTCCCCCATGGTCGCACATGCCCGGAGGGACACTTAGTCATTTCCATATAGTCATGCATCCTACGTGACCCATGACCCCATGGTTGTGTTGTTGTGTAAATTGTGCAGCACAGCCACATGATCTAAGAGCATGCGTGGAATAGCCTTATGGGCCTGTGTGCGCAGGTGCGACTTGGCCTTTAAAAGACAGACCCCATGTTCCCCTGCCGCCTTCACACATGTGTCCTTTCAGCAGGCCTGATTATGCCTATCCTTTTCTCCTTGTCTTAATAAAACTCTTGTTAGTGGATTCTGTCATGTTTCCTGAGAGTGCTGCTAAATACCATCAACCACCACACTGTTTTAGGAAATTCTGCGGACCACACCAGAAGAAATTTGACAGGAATAGACACAGCAGATGCTGGATGGGTGCAACATGAGCAACAAAGGACTTCATGGAAATAATTAAATCCAAGAAGCTTCTGGGCCAGCTTTGAAAATGATCATTAATAATGAATTAGTAACAACGAACCAATCACTTATAACAATAAACAAAATAGAAAAAAAATCCAAACTACTTTATATTAGTTAAATTCACATAATATCTTATTGGGTTTTGACTGCCACATATTTCCAAAGAAATAATGTGTTAAATGTAAATTTTTCATTTTTAAAATCCACCTTTTATTGTGTAACTTCTTGAGACTCCGAATTATTTTCTACAGAATTGTAAATAAGTATAACCCATCCTTTTATTTATTAAAACATTTTAGTGGAATTCATTTTGTAAAAATATAACCTTCAACGTTTAGACCTCAATTTTAGAATACAGACTATTTACATAAATATTTTAAAACTTAAGAACATATTTTGTTTGAAACGTATTGGGGAAACAGACTGACTCAAAGTGAGTTTATTATTTTTCTCATTGCTATGACTAAGTACTTGACAGAAGCAGCTTAAGAAATCGAAGGATTCATCTTTTCATCTTGGTTAAAGATACAGGGATAGAGTTTATCATGATGGGGATGAAGTTATAGTCAGGAGCACACTTTGACTCTTTGCAGGGTTCCCCTTAAGAAACAAAGAGCCAAAGCCTGAAGCAGGGCTCCAGGACAGGCTGTAACTCTCAAAGGCTTACCTTCACTTGAAGAACCAAAACATCCCCATTTCAAGCAAGCCCCTCACCCCAGCTTGAAACAGGCCTGAGTTTCAAAATTCTCAGAACTGCTGACGTAGGTCCCAGGAACTCAAAAGTACAAAGTCAGGATGTTTGAAGGACTACCTGGTAGCAACTGATTAACCACAGAATGCCCCAATGCTGGAGATGGTCAAAAGCACAAAGTCAGGATGTTTGAAGAACTATCTGGTAGCAATTAATTAACCACAGAATGCTCCAATGCCAGAGATAGTCTATAAAGTTTGACAAACAACTGGTCAAAACTGCAAAGTAAGATAACACAGAAATTTTGGAAAGCCCCTAAAACTTGAGCCAATCAGAATTGTACCTATACTAGCATCCCTAACTGATGTAACCTTGTGATTTCTGCCTTTAAAAACTGAGCTTGCAGAGAGGCAGGCACCTCCTCTAGCCTCCACTGTGTCTGGGTGCTCAACGAGGTCCCTGCCACGCTGCTTAAACTGCTCCAATAAACCTTGCTTTTACATTTTGGGGAGTTCATGTCTCTGATGGTCTCATTGGGGGTTCTCGCACCCAGGGCACAACACACTGACCTATCCCCACTCTCCAACAGTCAGGATTACATAATCCTCTAATCAGAACAACTAGTACTCCAAGTACTCAACACATGAACCTATTGGAGACACCTTCCATTCTAATCATAACTGTCAGTCAGTGCCATTTGTCTTATAGTTCAGTTGTAGACTTTGACTCTGAAGATTCGTATAGCCAGTTCCCAAAATGTCTATTTGATACCATTATAAATATAGAAATTAATGAGAATTGGTTTAGGCATATGGAAACCTGGCAAAATTCAGTGTTAAAGAAAATCCATAGCACAGCCTGGCTTGATAGTACAGGTCTGTCACCCCAACTGCAAAGAAGCTGAGTCAGGAGCATCTCAAATTCGAAGCTTACTTGGACTACTGGGTAAATTCAAGATCACTCTGGCTTACCTAGTGAGCTCTAATCTCAAATTGAAGGACAAAAAGCAAGCTAGGAGTATATCAGACCCTAGAAACAAAAATTCACAGTATAACATTAAGAACATAACTGAGCAATAATGCTCTTAGTCACATTTTAGATAGGTAGTATTAATGTTTATTAGTAATAATAGGTAGTAATAATACTGTAGACGAAATTCTAAATGGTTTTATTAAATAAGAAACAGCCAAATACAGAGTTAAAAGCCCAAGAGATCCGAGCACAATTGAAGAGCCAAGACCATCTTATCTTACCACTCGCTGCCATCCTTCCCCTGATAGAGAGACTTCCTTCCTGTGTGTCTTCTGTTTTATTGCTTTCCTGTTCTGCTTTCTCATTGGCTCTAAGCACAGCCACATGACTTCCTCGTCACTGCCTGTCTATACAGATCTCCTGGTTTCTATGGTTGGTACTGGGATTAAAGACTCAAGGGTCACCACACTTGGCTGTGTCCTTGACCACACAGAGACTCTGCCAGCCATGTGATCTGATTAAGGGCATGGGCTACCACCACCTGACTTCTATTCCTAGCTTGCTAATGACCTCTGATCTCCAGGCAAACTTTATGTATTAACATACAAATAAAATCACATTTCAGCAAAATTAAAATATCACCACATAATACAATGAATTGTGATGTTCAGTTATCACTGATATCAACTATTATATCTATGATAACAGACACAGGAACCAATAGCCATATTATAGTATAGTGTTTTAACTTAACATGATTCAATAAATAGCAACATAAACACAAAACAATATTATAATCAATTATCTTTTTAAAAAAGAACTTAAATTCCAAATGTACAACCTCTGTAATCATTTGAAACAACCTTTGCCTAAGTAGATGGATGAGAAAGTAAAAACTCAACTTCTAAATGCCTGCTTTCCCTCTGATCAAACGAATAATTGGTTTCAGAATAAATCACATTCTGAATTGAAGGGTTTGGCATTTCTGCTTATATTCCTTTAGCTTTTGTGCCGTGATTGTCATCACAGTAGTAACCATACACTTTCTCTTTAAGAAGTCATAAACGTGAAATGGGACATGGACTCATGAATGTGTGTGGCTGTGTAGAAACTGCTTCTGGTGTTTGTTAACAGTCTTAGAAAATGTGGTCAACACATATAAGTGCACGCATGGAGACTGTGAATGGCCTTTGTAGCACTGAGCATTATTATGCAGCTACAAACCAAAACCAGTGTTCTTGTTTCCATTTTAGAAGATGTATTCATCTCAATCACAATGTCAAAAATTGTCTTATCTTATAAATTGAGGAGAATATCTTTTTTGTTTTAATTTAAATGAGAACATATGACCAAAACAAAAATATATATATTATCTGTTTCTGAAACTAGATTGCTAATTCTCTTGATAAGATGGTAAAAAAGACAGCAGATGGAAAAATTTGTGTTGATTCCTTGTATGTTTTATTTTAAGATAATTAATGAAGTCTTCGTAATTTTCTTCTTATATTGAAATACAGCTATATGTATATTTTGCAAGAAGTAAAATCAATTAATTGTAAATGTGCTGTGCATATGGACTTCCAACTCAAAAAAAATGTTTGCAGAGGAAAAACAATCTATGAAAGTTGGCTCCCTGAGTGTGTGGAATTACAATGGTAATTAGTGAGAAAAATATACCTAAGCACTATAGAAGAAAATGTAGAGTATATTCTTGATTCTGGATTAGCTGAAAGTCTCAGGACAATTTCCTCTTGGGAGTGACATGCACAGCTCTCTGTTAGCATTTTTCAGCATCAAGAACACCTCATAGATAACAGTTTTCCATGTGACATCAGACCATCCTTTGTAGTAAAAATATTGCACATCTAGGGGAAGTCCAAATAATTAGTACAAAACCCTAAAGCAGTTGGATGCCAATGATACCAGTTTCTATGTATAATGGGACAAGAGTAGACACCATAAAGTTTTCAAACTAAGATTGAAAAAACACCAAATAAGTGAAGTAGAAAACATTCAGAAAATGTCAGCTTACACCATTTCAGTACTGACAGGAACCCAAGCATCATCCCCACTCACAATATGCTGAAAAGAGTTCATTTCATCTCTCAACCAAAGTCTTACAAGATTGTACTCATAAACTCACACAGCTCTGGTTGCGTGTACATGATCTGCACCAGGTCGATCTAGCACAAATTCCAGAACAGATGGAGGTGATGCTCTCCAGACCTAATTCCTTACTGAAGAGCTATTGGCAGTTGATAGCTGCTGGGAGAAGGAGAATCATTTTTTTAAATGTGTTTCCATAGTTAGGTTTCCCATGTTCAGGAAGAAGGCTGCACAGTAATACCCATATGGGCAGCATTAATTTGAGTTAGCAGATTAACAAAACTAACCAAACAAAAGACAGAACATGAAATTTTAGGAGGTGGCTGTGTTGGGGGAGGATTTGAAGGAATTGGAGTGAAAAATAGGCAGTAGATATTATCATGTTTCATAGTATATATGCATAAAATCCTCAAGAATTAAAAAAAAATGTGAAAGTTTTTAAAATGATGATGAAAGTGGTTTTGACCAGAGCTGATAAAATGAAATCAACTTAAATAAACCATATTAATAATAAATTTAATTAATTGAAATGTAATAAGGCAGCCAGGCAGAAGTGGTGCATGCCTTTAATCCCAGCACTTGGCAGGCCGAGCCAGGCGGATCTCTGTGTGTTCGAGGCCAGCCTGGTCTACAAAGCAAGATCCAGGACAGGCACCAAAGCTATACAGAGAAACTCTGTCCCCCCCCCAAATAAAAAGAAAAGAAAAGATAAAGAAATGTAATAAGGCAAGCAAAGTAAAACAGACAAATAGTGAAATGGAGAAAATTGTCACTTACTTTTCAGAGGATTGCCAAATACACAGAAGGCATCTTAAAAAGAGGGAAAGAAAATGTCAACAATGCCACATAGAAACACTGGGCAACTTAAATGGAAAGAGACGCAAACATCTCTCAACTATTTGAAAGGATGCTCAACTTTACTCAGGGAAAGAGAGCTGCAAATTAACACTTTGCTAGAATAGCTTTTCTCACCTATTAGACTGGCAGGATTCCAGAGACTGGCTGCAGACTTTGTGGCAAAGCTGTGGGGAAACAGACTTCTCATATATTCCTGATAAGAGTGCAAAATACTGAACCTCTTCAGGGAAGAAAATTTGGCATTGCCTAGAAAAAATATGTATTCACTTAGTATTTGATGAAACAAGTTTACCTCTAGGAATGTATCTCAAAATATAGTGGCAACATATGAAATATACAGAAATATAAATAAGACTATCAGCTGTAGCAACTCTATGAAAGTAAAACTGGCATATAGACTTTTGTGCTCCTGTAGAAAGGAATGACAGACAAGACTCTACATACAAACGTATCGTCAAAACATAGCCATACTGGAGGGATACTGTGTAGTAGTGTGACCACAAGCACACATGTAGTATGTTCTGTTTCAAGGAAAAACAATGGTGTCTTCTTTAGGGCTTAGAACTCAGCCTCTTACACTCTCTCATTCTCAGGCTTTGACCAGTCATGCATCTCTTTGCTGATTGCTGCCCATAGTAAGAGAAGCTTCTTTGACCAAGGTTGAAGACAACATATGAGTAAAAGCAGAAATACTTTGAAGGGAATTTGTCAGCATGATCATGCAGCAGAATAGCAACAGCAAGTTTTACTCTAGGGTGTATGATCTCCCCATGGGCTATTGACTAAGATTAATATATACCAGGCATGAAATTCCCTCCTGTGAATCAGGCCTTGAATCCAATCAGAAAGTGGTTAGTTACCTCCTGACCGTCATGCCACTATTGCTCCAGCCGGCAAATATTGCCTGGCAGGTTAGCATGCAGGATCCAGCACTGGGTAAGACCATTAATGTGTTTTGTTCCACAGCAGACTGCATGGGCCTTCCGGCACTATGAAAGCTGGCCAGCAGTGAGGAAGTCTCCTTGTTGGTTCAAGATGGATTTCTCTGCGTCCCTTAGCCAGATTGTGTAGTATCTTCAGCAATAGGGTCTCACTGCGACCTTAGAATAGGAGAAAAATCAATGGAAATACTCTAGACTGCTTTTGAGGCTTCTGGGGACTTCCTGATCAATAATAACTCTGGGGGGGTCATTCAATGGAAGAAATAACTGAAAAATAACAGTTCTCTTTAAACAAAGAGAGGGAGAATGGTAAAGGAAATAGTATCAGAGTAGACTCACATCTACATACTTTGCTCAGTAGATTCAAATATAAAATTATATACGTATTTTGAATAATGATTTACTTTACAAAGTTTAAAAACCAGGTCTAAAGAATTAAAAGTAGTGTGAAATGATGATACCATTGTTTATCCAGTTTTCAGTAAAATTGTACAGAGAAGAGTTGTTCTAATAACTTTCCAAATATACTAAAATTTATTTATACTGATAAATAAAAACAAAAATGTATAGCTATTGGTAAGATTATCTAAAAAGCTATTCATGTATACATTGTGTAATGTTTAAATCAGGTTAAATACCTGTATCCTGAAACATTTATTTTCTAAATAACTTAAAAATGAACATTTCTTTGCACATGTCTGGGAGGGTATTATCTCCTGAGTGTATAGAATCATGTTAGGAACTCGGCTGGGGATTTAGATTAGAGGTGGAGTGCTTGCCAAGCATCACAAGGTTATGGGTTTGATGAGAAGTCCTTCAAAAACCAAACTGGATGGTTAAGAAAAGATTTAAAAATATTCTAAGTAAATAAACTAGTAAAAGAGCCATGGGAGCTCTCCTTAGTCCTCACATTTATTAATAACACTGATTTTGTTCTACTTGACAGAATATAAAGAAAATGAGTGACATGTTACTAATTGGAATTTTCACTATGCTTCTAAATCAATATTACACAAGGTGAGGAAAATTAAGTAAAAGCCAGGAGTTTTTGGAATGATCACAATGAAGTCTTTATGTTGCATTCCTTTGACATTTGAAAATGTTGGCTTTGAAAAGTCCTAGAAGCATCATACCACACCATGTTCATAACAGCATTATTTGTAATCTCCAGAACTGGAAAGAATCTAGATGCCCCTCAGCCAAATAATGGATAAAGAAAATGTAGTACATATACACAATGGAATACTACTCAGTAGTTAAAAAAAAAAAAAAAAAGAAAAAAAAAAAAAAAAAAAAACAATGACAACATGAAATTTGCAGGCAAATGGATTGAACTAGAAAATATCATCCTGAGTGAGGTAACCCAGACTCAGAAGGACAAACATGGTATATAAGTGGATACTAGATGTAAAGCGAAGGATAACCAGACTACAACCCACAGCTCCAGGGAAGCTAGCCAGCAAGGAAGACCCTAACAGGGGCACATGGATTGCCCTGGGAAGGGGAAATAGATGAGAGCTCCTGAGTAAACTGGGGATGAGGTGGGGAGATAGAGGGGAGGGGATAGTGGATGAAAACATAAGGGAAGGGGATGGTTGAGCTGGAACAGGGATGGAGTGGGAGAACAATGAAAGAGATATCTTTTATTGTTTGTTTGTTTGTTTTGTTGTTGTTTTTCTTTTCTTTCTTTTTTTTTTTCTTTTTTGGTTTTTCGAGACAGGGTTTCTCTGTGTAGCTTTGCGCCTTTCCTGGATCTTGCCCTGTAGACCATTCTGACCTCGAACTCACAAAGATCTGCCTGCCTCTGTCTCCTGAGTGCTGGGATTAAAGGCTTGCACCACCACTGCCCGGCTTTTTTTTTTTTTTTTTTTTCTTTTTTTTTTTTTTAAGAAATTTTCTACTTACCCTACATACCACCCACAGATCCTACCTCCTCCCTCCTTCCACCCTCCTTCCACTCTCCAGCCCTCCCTCCCAAGTCAACCCCCATCCCCACATCCTCCAAATCAAGGTCTCCCATGGGGAGTCAGCGGAGCCGGGCACAGGGTACACCAAGCGGAGGCAGGTCCAAGCCCCTCCCCGCCACACCAAGGCTGCTCAGGGTGCCATACCACAGGCACCTGGTTCCCAAAAGCCTGCCCATGCACCAGGGATGGAACCCGATCCCCCCTGCCTGGGTGTCCCCCAAACAGTTCGGGCTAAACAACTGTCTTCCGTTTCCAGAGGGCCTAGTCCAGTCCCATGGGTGCTCCACAGCCACTCGTCCACAGTTCGTGGGTCTCCACCAGTGTGGCCGGTCATCGAAAGAGATATCTTGATAGAGGGAGACATCATGGAGATAGGGAGAAACCTGGTGCTAGGGAAGTTCCCAGGAATCCACAAGAATGACCCCAGCTTAGACTACTAACAATACTGGAGAGGGTGCCTGAGCTGGCCTACCCCAGTAATCAGATTGGTGAATACCCTAACTGTGTCAACATAGAACCTTCATCCAGTAACTGATGGAAGCAGATGCAGAGATCTACAGCCAAGCACCGGGCTGAGCTTTAGAAGGCCAGTCGAAGAGAGGGAAGAGGGATTCTATGAGCAAGGGGCATCAAGATCATGATGGGGAAACTTACAGATACAACTGAACTATTTGGAACTCATAAACTTTAGACCAACAGCTCTGGAGCCTCCATGGGACTGGATTAGGCCCTCTGCATAAGCAAGACAGTTGTGTAGCTTGATCTGCTTAAGGGGCCCCCTGGCAGTAGGATCAGGACCCATCCCTGGTACAGGAACTGGCTTTTTGGAGCCTATTACTTATGGTGGGACACCTTGCACAGCCTTGATGCAGGGGGAAGGGCTCAGACCTGCCTCAACTGAATGTATCAAGCTTTGCTGACTCCCCATGGGAACCCTTACCTTTTCGGAGAAGGTGGTAGGGGGTGGGGTCGGGGGGAAGGCTGGGTGGGAGTGGGAGGAGGAATGAGAGAGGATCTGTGGTTGGTATGTAAATGAATAAAACATTTCTTTAAAAAAAGAAAAAGAAAAATCCTAGAAGCAATGACTAACCTAAAATACCAATAACCAAACACAGTATCTATACTTTGATTGGAACTCCAATTTCACACTGAAAGAAGTCAGAATTTGAAGAGCTACTGATTATCAATCTGGGGCAAGAAATACAAGCAATCAATCTGAAACATTTTGTCATATCTGAGATCAGGCAAGCTATCAAAGGCATGTTTAAGCTAGTCTAGAGCTAACTGTTAATTTGCAGGAAATATTAGGTTGAGCCACATAAAATTGGCACTTGATAAATCAAAGCTAGCTGAATATTTGCAGTTTCATATGCTGGTGCTATCAAAAGGGATAGAGAGTCATACTAAATAATAACAGGTATGTAAAGACATTAAGTATATGAATTATTAAAAAACTTATAGGACCAGCAATACAATCTTTATAACAAAAATATATGACTAAAAATTAAATAGACTACACAGAATAAAAGAGTCAATTAAATACACTAAATAATTATAAGAAATGAACAATATTGAATAATGTTGCAAATAAAAGGTCCTTAAATGTCAGAAAACATGAACTTTGTGTATTCAGCACACTGAGTGGCAACTAGTCTTCTGGTGTGAAATCTAACTACAATTTTTTCTTAAGAATTTCATTTTTCAGGAATAGGTACTAAGATATTTCTAAGAAATTCTTTCATTCAGCCTAAACAGAGGAAATAAGTTTGTAACTCAGTGGTTTAGGGTTTGCCTACCATGTTCAAAGACATGAATGTTACTCTTAACACTGAGGGGGACAAAAGGAAGAGAGGAAAAGTAAATAAGGAAGGAAATAAATATAAGAAAATAGATGTGTGCATTTCATGAAGCTCACAAGCATAACTGCACTGTTGTTAAAAATTCTCTGAAGTTAATTACTTTCATAAAGAGAAAGCAGACTTAGGCTTTTGTCTCCTTTACTATAGATGTGACTTTCATAAGGTTCCTAGAATTTTACCGGCAAAGTACTTAGTTTTAAATATTTTTCATATTTTGAAATTAAAATATAGTTATGTCATTCCCACCTTTCCTTTCCTCCCTCCAACCCTTTTACCATGTTCCCAACCCCTTTCCTTTTCTCAATTTATATATATATATATATATATATATATATATATACACACACATATATAACACACACACACACACACACACACACACATATATATATATATATATATATATATATATATATATATATATATATATACTATCAGCAACATGTTACCTGTATGTATCTGATCTTCTCAGGGCTGACCATTTGGTACTGGATAAGAAATTAGAGGCCTCTTCCTGGAGAAGACATCTCTCCCACTCACATGGTTCCTAAATTTCCCATATTTTTCTGTCTAGAGTTGGAGTCTTGAGAAAAATCCCCTTTTTTGTGTTAGTATGTCTACTGATGTGTCCTTGTTCAAGTCCTGTTTAGGCAGCCATGTTTGCACTTATGAAGTATAAAAAAGTACTTTTAAGAATTGGGTAAGAAGGGGCTGGAGAGATGGCCCAGGGGATAAGAGAGCTTGTTGCCCTTCAGAGAACCTAGATTCTGTTTCCAGCACCTATGTTGGTTAGCTCACACCTACCAGCCTGTAACTCTAGCTGCAGGTCATCTGACACCATCTTCTGGACTCTATAAGCACTACATTCATGTGCAGAAACCACACTCAGAAACACATATGTACATATTTGTTTTTAAAAAGGACAGGGTAAAGAGAAAATTTAAATTTATTATTACCTAGTAGACACCAGATACTGTACATGGAAATTTAAATGTGTTAACATCTTGGGTTTATATTTCATTTTGTATTGTCATGTTTACATTAAGTTCATGATCTAAATTATGTAGTAGTAAGAAAAAGGATCACTCAACTAGATTCAAATAAAAGTCACATGGCACTTTTCAATTTAAAATAATATAACTAATGTATATTTGTTTGGGGGTACACAGGACACTGGAAATTCTGAACATTTGGAAAATGCAACATTAAATTTCATAGGACCCAGAAAATGGGCAAGATGAAAATAAACACAAAACAAAACTAGTTTCCCCAGTTCACCAGGCAGCTGTTGAATAACCAGCTCAATCTATGTATGTGATTGACACATTTCAGAGCAGACTTCTGTCTACCTATCTGTAGACATGTCTACATGGTACTCCATGTTTAAAATTTTGAAACACTACCAGAAACAATAAAGATTTATTTTGATTTTCTAAATGAATAGAGTCTTTGTGTTGAAAGATGATATGGCTAGAGTATCTTCTGGCTCAGTGAGAAATCGGTGATTTGCTTTTATTTATTAAGGTACAGATACCTCCTCTACAGAATGGAAGAAGTCTTTCTTGCCTGTAGCATGCTTGGGAAGATCAATGTCATGAATGCATACAATGCTCTTATCATGCATAAGTCACAATGGCCTGGAAACCTAGCAGCAGGTTCCCCATTAATAGAATTAATAAGCTTTGCATCAAAACCTGGCTCAGCCATTTACGAACTGAGGGCTATTAAGCAATTACTTTCACTCTCTGGACTTTAATTCCTCCACCTAAAAATTACTATTTCACAAATGTGTTTGAAATTCTTCAGTGAGCTAGTATAGAATAAAGTGCTTATTTTGATGAATGCTAAATAGAGCTTGCTTAGGTGACTCATCTTTTAAAGGATTTCAATAATAATTTACTAATGTTGCTGTTATTTTATTTTATGTGGAGCCCCACTTCCTTCTCTTTTCAATTATCATCAGAGCAGTTTACCATGCTATTAATATTATTTCATAAATGTCCCTTCTAATGGGAAAGGTACGATATTGACAGGTGGCTGTGGATGCAGGGAGATCATATTTTAATGGAGAGACATCTCCCATGCATTTTCATGAGCAATATCCCCTGGGCGGGAGGTGGTACCCAGTTCATTATTTTGTCAAGCTCTTTCTTCAAGGCTTCAAGCATTCCAACCATAACCAAATGCCTCTATTAATTCTGAGCCACTTCATTTGCTAACTGCAGTGTATCTGCCCTCCCTGTGCTTCTGTACATGAAAGGCTGTTGTCTCCTTGAAGCCTATTGTCCATCAAGAAAAGGGTTTCCTTTTGGGGTATTTTGTTTTCTTTCACAACAAGGGCAGATATGTTTCTGAGTGACAGTTAAATTTGTTGAAGGTATTAAATTGCTAATGGTAATGCATTTTACAATCTTCTCAACTGATTTAATATATTAGGCTGCCACTCAAAGTTATGATAAACAATGCCGCGCTCTTAGTTGGAAATCATTCTGTCAGATCTGCAGACTTTCAAAAATGCCCACCTATGTTCAGAGTTTACAAACACAGTCTCGTTTCTCTGTGGGCTGCACCACAAACCGATGACATAAATACTTCAATTTGTATCCACTCTCTCAGGGCTTGGAACTCTTGTGAAGCCATAATAAACACCTGGCAGGAAATCTCTGAAGCTGGGAAGTAATTTTCCATTTGGGAGGTAAAAAATGCTGTTTCATGTAAGGAAAATACGTTTGAAACTTATTATCAGCCCTCTTCATGAACTTTTCATGACTTCTTATGTGCTTCTCAAGTTTAAAAATCACACAACAGATACAAAAAAGAGAAAGAGAAAGAAAGAAAGAAAAATCAGTTATGTTGCATAGCAGAAACAGGATTGAGATATGATTGAGATAAAGATGTGTGTGTGTGTGTGTTAGAGAGAGAGAGAGAGAGAGAGACCTGAGGACAAATTTTATCTGTCGAGAGAATGTAGTTGGTCTTTCTTAGTTCAGGAATACTAATAATAGGACCAAAGAAATGGCCCAGAAACCATAAGTGGGGCTTGATTTCCAGAATTCACATTAAAGGTGAAAGGAGAAAACGCACTCCACCAAGTCATTTACTCTCCACATACATGCTGGAGCACACTGTGACAACTCATACATACACAACAATAATGATTGATGTTTTATTATTTATTAATAATTTTATATTCATTAATAATAATAATAAATTTTAAAGAGTAGAAAATAGCAAAAAACATATACAATTAATATCCCAGTAACACTGCATTTAAAATTATTGAAGTCTTTTACATATGCTGTTTCATTTGATTTTCACAACGAATCTACAAAGTATGGAGGAAAGGGGGTATTGTTTCATTTTATAAATGAGAAATGGAATTCCAGAAGCAAAAACAAAACAAACAAACAAAAGAAACTCCACCAAGCTCCAAGAATAACAAGTACCAAACAAAACAAATGGTATACACAAACAAACACAGGACTATTGTAAAACATCCGGTAAGACTTATACAGTCATATAGGATCAAGTTGAACTCACTCAATGAGCAATTCATGCTTTATCATTGTGCAACAGAGTCTTTCTAAGAACAAAAACAGAGAATTCACAGTATGCGTATATAAATTTGAATAAAAATCTTATAAAAGTAGGTGTTAGAGACTTGCTTATGTTAATGAAGTTTAAATAGACTTTAGTAAACCAAAGAAAGTTTTAGTAAAACAAAGTTCCCAAGTGTAACTGCACACAATGAAATTGGAAACAGAGAAGACAGAAACGTTCTGTCCTTAGAGAACTCAATTTCTGAGAGAAACAGAATGGAAATAGCTTTCAGGGTCTAACATTGTCTTGCGTAAGTATTATATGGTGTGGTTGAAGACAAAGCTTGGTGAGAGGTTCCATATTAACAGAGAGACCAAGTGGAAATAAGACTAATGAGAGTTAATGAGATGAACTCTGGACAGAAAACCCTACAAAGAAATAATCATGGAGGTAAGGTTGATAATGTGGAAATTAATTGTATTGAGCATTTGTCAAAAAATTTTTAGAACCTTTTGGGAGGAAAAGTATTCAAAAAGCAAAGCAGAAATAAACCAACATTGCAAACTTGATAGATTTATTTTGATTTTGTTTATTTATTTATTTATAATTAAATCTGTCCTGAACCAGATTTTCAACTTGCAATTTACTACATTATTCAATGTGTAATTCATAAAATGCTAGAACTCCCACCACAAAATATTCTCTTTGATGCAGTAAAAGAACCCCAAGAGAAGCCTACTAGCTGACTTCCAGTAGGCTTCAGTGAGATTGTGGTCCTTACTGCAACCAGAGGCCAAGATGGTCCTGCAGGCTCAGCAATATTTTTGTCGATTCAAACAAAACAGAAATGCAGGTGTGGGTAGGTCCTGGGAGATTAGCTGGTGATGCCGCCACAGTCATCAAACTTGCCAGCTATGGAAAAATCTAGGACAGAAAAATATTCATGTGCAGTGTGGACATTAATTGTCCTTTGCAATGAAACATTCTTAACCACAGAGGTAGTGTGATTTCTTCCTATGAAGTACCTGACATTCAATATGAGCTTAATTAAATTCTGGTTAAATAGACTGTTTCCTTGTTGGAAGATAGATTATGTCGTTAGCCATATGATAATCAGATGGATGCATGGTGAACATGGTTCAGAGAAAAGAGTTTTCCTTTGGAAAACTCAGCTAGTCTCATTCATCTAGTTATCTAGCATGGCTGGCCTGACAGTTGCTAATGCCTGTAGACCAAGATTTAATACTCCCTGTCTCCCTGCTGGACATTCAACCAACTCGTGTTAAATAACACTAATTGGCTCTTGTAGTCACTCTTCTTTTGCAGAACTTTCATTGCTGACCAAATTTCTTTAGTTTCCGTATTCCTCTTTCAGATATGTTAATGCTTTCTGTCTCCCTCAGGCTCAACAGTCATGTGGTCTTTTAAAGATGACTTAGCCCATTTCTACAGTAATGAATTCTTTGCTCTTGAGGGTCCCTCTTTTAGTAGGATATCAGTGTTCTTTTCTTCAAAATGACAGAATACAGAAAAGCTTCTCAAAGTCTTCATGTATGTAAGAAACTCATCACCTTAAGACTACTCTTTTAGTCTTACTAATTGAAATCTGTCTTTGTCTACTTTCCATTGCTAAGATATAGTACCCAAGGCTAGATAACTTGCAAAGAGGTTTAGTTTACTCACAGACTGGATATTTCTGAGCTTGGTACTGACATCTGTTTCTCTCTACTGAGAGCTCCCTTCACTACAATATGATGGATTATATCATGTATAAGAAATTACATGCCAAGACAAGAAGCCAGAACAAGCAAGGAAGGGCCATACTTTATCATTTATAACTATCCTTTCCAGAACTAACCAGGGCCTCAACTAGGCTCCAAGCCTTAAAGACTCCATTATCTCTGATATTGCCACACTGTGGACCTTGATTCTGACACATGAGTCTTAGTGTATACAGTCAAATCACACCCAAACTTAGTGTCAAACTTGTTGAAGCATTTTTTAAACAGCTCTTATAGCAAACAAGTTTGGATAAAATTTTAACTTCTCTGAATACCAAGGAAGGTAAAGAAAATGAAATGTGTTTAGCAAACTTTCTAAAGACAGGTTCTGCCATCAAGGGCTATTATTAGAAATAAAATGACCATATATGACAGAGGGTCAAAATACTAAGCAGAATGATATGGTTCTTTGTTACCATAAAAGCATATATCACAATTTGCTTAATAATTATGATCCAAGTAACTTTTAAGCAGCCACAAGAATCGTGATAGCTCTCAGAATGCAAAGATGATGAGATGGCAGTCTTTGGATTGGGTGATGGTGTGACTTGAGTTTTCCTGCCTGGCCCACAGTCAGGATAAATCTCTTTCACCTGCCAGTCCCACAGCTGCTCAGACCCAACCAAGTAAACACAGAGGCTTATATTGCTTACAAACTGTATGGCCGTGGCAGGCTTCTTGCTAACTGTCCTTATATCTTAAATTAATCCATTTCTATAAATCTATACCTTGCCACATGGCTCATGGCTTACCGGCATCTTTACATGCTGCTTGTCCTGGCGGTGGCTGGCAGACAGTCAGTGACTCC
>CABHPQ010151762.1:28546-41168 GCA_902168405.1 Peromyscus aztecus
TATTTTATTAGCAACACATTTGCCATACAGAACATCCCACAGCATGATGGTTAAATCTTTAATTGTCTTCCAGTGTTCCCCAGAAATATCGTTAGATATTAGAGTGTTCAGGCTCACCTGGCTATTCAGGTTTTAGAATTTGTGTAAAAACTTCCTCTGCAAGTAATGTGCTTCTTAACATTTCTATCTGGTGAATACTTCCTCCTCTTTTAAGCACTAAACCCTCTGACCCACACAGTACTAATTATTCCCATTATTCTTGATCTCCTCAACAACTATTTGCTACTGTTCTTATACCCATTACCTCATAGCACAATTATTTGCACATTTATTTGACTTAGATTCTATTAACTTGAGGTCAAAGACAATACTGTCCTCATTTCTGAGTCCTCAGCTTCAGTACCTAACATTCAATGCTTGGTGAGTAAATGTGGGCTGAAAGAATTAATGAATGTGTTGTGTTAAAAATAAATTCAGCAAAAGTTAATAAAGGAAAGGGTCACAGTAGGAGGGGCCAATGGTGTGCTGGCTAATGTTTAACAACTGGCTCCCTACAATACAAAAAGACCATAACTATAGCATTTGCTGGCTTTCACAGTGTGCAATCTGCCAGTGTTGGATTTTAATATGCTGCTGAACATGAAGATGAGAAGAAGTAAAACACTATTAGGTAAGACATATACCCTCCTTCTATATGTGTATAACTAAGACCCAGAACATAAATAATAGTAGAAGGTACTTAAATAATTAGGAAGTGATTTTTCATATTAATGTGTTTTTAATATGTTAATTAATTCTCTCTACAATTATTTTAAAATCGTGGCCAATCTTAATTAATTTGAAATTTTTGGAAAATCTCACAGCATTCTCAGAATGATGTGAGTTAGTTCTGGCATCTAACTGCAGAAGGCATTGTGAGGTGAAGAAAGTAAAGCAGAAACATTTAACAGATACAGTACATTTAATTTGCCTGTGTGGTGCAGTTATTTCAGTAAGACACTTAACTTGAATGAGAGACAGATGACCCGCAAACATTCAAATTTCCATCTATTGAGTTCGCTGGCTTCTCCTTGACACCAACACAAGTGGTAAGCACTTACTTAGTTCTCATTAAACAGTAAATGAGTAAATCAAATAAAAACATACTTTATAGGTTTCTCTGTGTCCCCTTTGATACAATCTAGAACAATCTGCATATATTTAAAAATAAAGAAGGATGACAGTGTTGCCTAGCCAGGGATCTCCTTCATCACAGAGTGGCTGGTGGAGAAAGCCCAGGGCAGTTAGCAAATTCTCAGGTGGGTGTCAGTTCTCACCAGGAAAGAATCTCAGCAATGACTATGTGCATCCATTGATGATAAGCCAATCCAAGCTGATCTTGTAGCTACAGAAGGACACAAGAGCTGCACAAATATTGGTTTGAAAAGATAAAAGATGGAAAAAAGTATCACTGCCTTAGTTACTTTTCTTTTAGTGTGATAAAGCACCACAGTTGTGATGGCTCTTCTCACTGTCAACTTGAGAGCATCAGTAATTGACTAACACCTAAACACCTAGGAACACCTGTGAGGGATTTTCCGTAATGAAATTATTTGAAGTGGGCAGACCCACTTTTAATCTGAATCTTTTGAGTTGGGAAGATCCATTTTTAACCTAAATCTTTTAAGGTAAAAAGACCCACCTTTAATCTGGGACACACTTTCTAGTGGCAGCTTGTGTAAAGGACATGGATGAAGGGAGATTTTGCTCTTTGCCTGCTTGCCCTCTCTCTTGCTGGCAAGTCCATTCTTTCATTGGCATTAAAGCCTGCTTTTTCAGAATTCAGTCATATACTGAAGATCAGTTGAGACAGTCAGACTCATAGGCTGAACAACTTACTGGTTACTTGGACTTTCCATTGGTAAACAGCCATTATTGGACTAGCTGGACTGTAGCTTGTAAGCCTTTCTAATAAATCTTCTTTATGTATTATCATTCTATCAATTCTGTTCCCCTAGAAAACTCTGACTAATATAATAATCAAGGAAACTTATAAAAGAAAGAATTTAATTTGGCTTATGATTTCAAAGGGCTAGAGTCCAGGATGGCAGAGTGAAGGAACAGTTGAGTACTCACATCTTGATATACAACCAAAAAGCAGAAAGAGAGAGCTCAAAACCCACCCCCATTGGCACACTTCCTCCAACAAAGCCACACATCCTAGTCCTTCCTAAATAGTTCCACCAATTGGGGATGAAGTACTCAAATATATAAGACTATGAGGACCATTTCTCATTCAAACCACCACAATCACTAACTAAGGTGACAACAATCATAGCATGTAATTTTGTAATAGACTCACTGACAGCTATGCTGCACAGTGGCATCCTTCAGAAGCCTGAGCTGTGGAATTTTAGAAGTGTCCCCAGACATTTCTGTTTGTATCAAACGTCCCCATATCATGGACACTGTGCCTAAGGATATGTTCTGTTGGTGAAGAGCACTAAGAAAGGGAAAAGGAACAGGTGTACAAGTAAGTCCCTGAATCTATCGCCCGCCCTACCTGAATGAAAAGTGGAAGTACCTTGGTGATGGTCCCCTTTTTGAACAACTTGGTTCTGTGAAAGAAAGGACATTGCAGGTGGATTCAATATAGCTAAGAAACAGTGACTAGTAAAGGCTTTGAGCTACTGAAGGGCCTTAAGTGTCTTCTCTGGACAAGGGGATGACACCTCCCCCTAAAGTGATACACTGCGTGATTTAACAGAGGAAAGTATTTAGTAAGCTATATTCTCTAATTTCTTTATTAGATTCACATCATTGTTTTACATTAAAAACAGGATATGGGACTAGGGAGGCGGCTCAGTGGGTAGTGTTCATGGTGAATGCATGAAGACCTAGACTTGATTCCGTAGAGCCCACCGCGGTAGACACAGTAACACAATCCCAACATTACTATAGTGTGATTGGACATAGAGACAAGTGCCACAGAAGCTCACAGGGCAAACAGCCTAGTGTACACAACAGCAAACAACAAAAAACCCTGCCTCCAACAAGGTGGAAGATGAGGACCAGCTGCTCTCCCCAGGTATGCTTTGTGGCACATGTGAACCCACATTCATGCATGAATACCCACATGCTATTTTTTTTAAGGAATAGGAAGTAGTCTGTTTGAAAGTATGTTTAAGGAAGAGTTCTAAAATGAAAGGTAAATTCTTGTTATGCATAGCTTTATTATGATGAACCATTTTGTTTGATTAGATTTTGCTGATGTCAACAACTTTAAATTATGCAACAAAGTTGAGCATTCCACAAAATTCTATATGCTGAGCTAAACCATTTATTGGATTGAGGGAAAAAGTAAAGGCACAGCTTCACAGAATGTTAAATATGAGACTCATAAGAGATCACACCCTAGATCAAAGGAGACAGGGACTGCAAGACAGAACTATAGCAACTTCATTTTCAGACACGTATTACCTGGCTAGTGACACATTTTGGGACATTTTCTTAGGAGAGCTTTTTCTCCCATTCCTGAGGATCTAGACAAAGCCCCAATAGTTCAGGGCTTGTGATGCAGCTCAGTTGGTAAAGATGATGCTCTAGGTTGGATCCCCAGCATCTCGTAATGTCAACACTGAAGCTCACACCTGTAGTCCCAGCACTTGGAACATGCAGGCAGGAGGATTGGAAGTAGGAGATCATCTGTGACTACATAACTAGCCTGGGATACAGACAGAAGAACCTGTTCTTTCGAAGGAAAAAAAAGGAAAGGAAAAAACTGCTCTGAAGTTCCCCCTTCTCTGATGCCCAAAGGATAGGCAGCCACTTCTACCCATAAATGGCAATACCCTTGTTCTAAATATGGCCACGAATCCAGTGTCGCTGCGCAGATTCACGAGCACCTGATTCAGTGACAGACTGTACTTCGGGCTTTCTTGTTATGTGCGGAGAATGATTGCCCATTTGTTTAAACTATTCAAGGTTGAATTTTGTGTTCCTTGCAGCCTGTTATGTTTTCTAACTAATGTGCCCAGTAGAACATGCCAGGAACTGCTTTTCCTCATCTGTTTGGAGAAGGAGAAGGTAGAACTGATTGTAGATTTGGTGTGTGGCCAGCAAAATATCTGGGACTTCTAAGCAAAGCAGACTCGCCTTACTTCTGGGCTCTGGGCCAGTTTGTCATGCAAAAGGTGATGGGCTATGCATTGGACATGGGGAGCTAAAGGAGACAGGGTACATAAACAAGCTGCCTACAATAATGGAAGAATGTCATCCAAGATATTTGACATTCCCTGTACAGTTTGAGAAACTGATAACATCGTAATTGTAAAAAAGACATGCAGTATTGCCAATCCATCGCTGCATCTCGTGTGCAGTCTGGCACATATGTCTTATGGCTCAGCACAAGCAGCAGAAGGAATGAACAAAAAGAAAAGAGCAATTTCCCCACTGTAAATTGGAAAGTCTGCCAACCAGCTAAGTGATCTGCCATCAATCAGTGTTAAATTCTCCTTAGCTGCAGAAAATTCAAGGACTAACTATTACTGAGAGATTTCACACAGTGACTAATGGTAGATGACAAACACATTTAAAATCTGCATAGACCAGCACCAGTTTAAGATGTAACATGAATAATAAATAACTTTAAAGAAAAATCCTAACATGCGAAATAAGATATAATCTTTTCCAACATAAATTACAGAGAAGATTATAGTTCCAGAAAGGTATTTGCAAAATGACCAAAACAAAGTCAAAAGTGTAATTCATTCAGAAGGCAACTGTATTTGATGATTTTGCACATAAACAGATTTTGAAAGAGTTAGACAGAAAAGCTATCAAACACTGGTCACCTGGGTGTAACTGGAAGGAAAATCTCAGGTCTTTGATCAGATATAAGTGGCTGTCAGTGAGGGGATTTCAGACAGACTCAAATGCAGCAAGACAGGCTTTCTGTTTTCCAAGATACATTAATAGTTCTTTGTGTGAATAATTAGAGAAGGTTCTTCTATCTCAACCCATGCTGAGGCACATGCATAGAAGAAAAATGCCGTGTTTAGTGGGTAAATGCTAGAAGGTTTAAATGCTCTTAAATTTATGGTGTGTTGGTATTCAGAAAACAAACAAACAAATACAAAAAAAACATTGGATCAGAAACACAGATCCAATATTGTGTTCATGGCCTGAGGCAATGGATCAGTGAGTAACATATGATGTGCAAGCAGGAGGACCTGGGTTCAGATCCCCTGTGCCCTAGTAAAAAGTGAGACATGGCAGCACACATCTGCCACCCCAATGCTCTGAGTCAGAACCAAGTCTATCCATGGGAGGGACTGCCTGGTCAGTCAGGCTAGCTGAAATGGTGAACTCTAGGTCCAGAAACCCTATCTCCGGCTGGCAGAAGCTGTTCCTTTGACACTACACACTTTTATATATGTTAATGCTATGACGTATGCTCCCTCTTGCCAAAGGTTCACTTCAGTATATATATAACTGAACAACCATTCATTGTGCTCTTCTGTTTTAATAGTGCTTAAAGGGTCTATCCTTTGTAAGTCATCCTTGTCGTTCCTTAGATATTTATCTTTGTTCCATTGTTAAACAATGGTGACTTGTTTCATAGTTTTGTATTTGGGCTTGATGCATGTCTTAACATGATAGATACAGTGTTCAGCTAGAGTATTATGGAAAAAGTCAATCTTGTAGGTGTTGCTTTTCAGATTTTCAATAATTTCCTCTCTTTAAAAAAAAGATGGAAAACAATAGAAGACACCTAAGGTTGACATCTGCCTTCCACAGGTGATACACACATATAACACAGACATGAGGGAGGGAGGAGGGGAAAGAGAGGAGAGGAGTTAGGGGGGGCAGAGAGAGAGGGAGGGAGGGAGGGAAGGAGAGAAAATATGAGAGATTCTATAACCAAACTTGCTATGTCTCCGTTTCCTTATAGATTTTGTTTAAATAACATGACTAATCTCATGAGACAATAAAGGCGAGACATGCAGAAAATTCTTTACAAATGCAAAGATTTGCACAAGCATTTGTTTTGACTATTTGTTCTATTTTTTTGGTTTCAGTATATAGTTAAGTGTTTGTGTGTCATAAGAAACCACTGGGATAAAAAGAAATCAGGATGCCCTTTGTCCTCTTCAATTTTGATAAAGCATTTAGATGATCAAAGCCAACCTGCTGAGATTAAGGTCCTGGGATCTTGAGATTTTTTTTGAAGTTGTATAAACAAGAAAATAGGTAAAAGCAAATTTTTAATCATGAAAAGTGATATTTCTTAATTCATTTTCCATATGTTAGCACATTCAGTCTTCAATTATATCCCAGTTTTCGCAGGTGTGCCAAGATGGACTATTTTTTCACTGATTGGATTTTAATTGTTATTATCAACAAGAGTTTAAAATCATTCAACAAAATTAACATTTCCATATATTAGTTTTATGAATCATTACTATGCAACCTCCTCATTCTTGAAGAAACATTATATTCCACCATCAAAGAGATTGCACTTGTCAGTGACTGCAATTGCAGACCCTAGCAACTGTGATATCATAAACAATAAAAATGCATCTATTGCTTGAGAAATTTAAAGAAAATATGTGGAGTTCTGATCTTATTAATAGCCTGGATATAGAAAGTAGATGGGACATTATTTATCATTTCTTTTGAGACAAAGGAACTTCATCATCAAAATGTTTTTATTTTTGTAAACTTCCCCAGCAAATTCATAGAATCTACTGGCTTGTGTGACCTTCAAAGCTGTTTTCATGCCAAGTTCAGCAACATTCCAGACAGCTTCTCTGGTCGCGTTTCATATTAGTAATACATAGAATGTTCAATATTTTTAAAAGTTATATACATTAACAAATGACCTCAGTTAAGTTCCACTGAAGCCTTAGGAATGTCAGCACTATTTTCTATATATTGACACCAAGAAACCAAGTAAAGAGGTAGTGATAGGCAGGTTATATTAGTCAAGATGGCCTTCTCCACACCCTAACTCTGACTGCAGTTCTGTGGGTTGTTCTGAAACTTGGACTTTTGAAACTATCAGTCAAAACTATGTAGTTTCAAACATGTTATCAGGTAGTGTGTGTTTACAACAGGAGCTAATGATGAAAGGTAAATACATGAAAAGCAATAGTTTAACAACAGTGCCTACCACATTCAGGAAAATAGATTTAACTGATATGATTATATCCAAATAGTAATACACAATAAAAGAGCCAAAGAGTTAAAAACAAATCAGAACCATTTGAAAAAGAATTCACACAAACATGCCCATGGTTCCATCCTCCCATGTATTTATTCAGGATATTTATATGTGCATATGTTGATATAGACATCTCGTCCAATACAGATACAGACATAAATATATAATGAGCAAAGATGTGATTAATTTATAGCCTAATACACAAGACCTGAGTTCAGGTACTGAGGTACGTATTCCAAGGAACTAGAAAGTTCTGTTAAATAAATATGTTTCTATTTAAGAGATAGCTGACATTTGTTCCCTTTGCTATTACAAGACTTGCAGTTGATGTTTCTATATTTAATCTTCAGAATTTCCTAAGATGCCACAAATTAATATGGAGGTTTTGAAAAATAAGAATGTTGGAACACAGAATCATCTAGTGACCTGTTTGAGTTCTCATGGAAACTTCCAAACCAAATCTGCTTAACCAAAAGTCTAACCTATGCTATTGCCTGATGCTGCAAGGAAGGTCTTGGCTTTGCAATCATTCCTTCTTTAGATGTCTTATTTGCTTCTTAAGTTTGTATATTTCACTTTATTTACATTTATTTCAAGAACAATATGATCCTAGGTAATAAAAATGTCACTCACACCTCATGTACTGTTGAAATTAGAGAAAACTGAAATTCCTAGCATGCAGTTTTTGTTTGACTTAGTTGATCATTACAAACCCAGATAACATGAGGGAGCTGTAAACTGCTGTACCACATTAAGAATTCCACATCTGAACTTAGCAGATGGCAGCGACTGTAACTTTCTCTTCAACAACTCCTTCTACAGCGGAGGCAAGTGTTCCATTAGTACATTTCTATTAGGGAACGGGATGTGAGCAGTGCATTGGTTTGCTGTAATTGTTCCATGATTCAGCAGCTGAGTCACTTAATGAGTCCCATGTATATACCAAGTGATATAATTTTAAGAAGGGTCTAGTGTGTGGACCATCTGTTCCAATAAATCCATAGTGCCTTGAGAAATGTGTGGGTAATGCTTATGTTGCCCCATCTTCAGTCACTAGGCTGTGCTTCACTGAAGGTGAAAAGCCTAGAAAGACTGTTAGAATTCCATGTGCTGAGACTTGCACTTGTTTGGGACACATTTAACAAAAATAAAATTCCTGTTACTGAACAAAAAGTAGTGTTGTGGTTTTTTTTAATATATTAAGATTTTGAAGTCCCCTCTAGAAAAAAAAACTATTTATCAATTCAGATATAGATACCCTCTGGCTAGAGGTATAGGGATACAGTAGTAATTGTCCTAAATTCTACATTCAATGTGGTAACCACTGACAATAACATGATATGCTTGATATATGTTTGAGATAGATGTATGAAAATGATATAAGGATCTATAAGGGAGTTCAAATAAACATCAGTCATTCACATGCTAATATCCTATGCTGTTCATAACTTGGTATCAGGCAGTGAACTGTTTCATGGCCCACATAATCTATGAGAACAAAGCCTAGAACAGGAAGAGTAGCAATAACATAGCATTTCAAGTTCTCTGGCAGAGATGAGTAGTTTTTTACTGAAGTGTCACACCATGGCTACAGACAGAGATATCTGGCATAAAAATCTTAGATCTATGAGATGATACAACTTCACTGGGGTCTTGAAGGATTTATGTCTCTGCAACCTACACAACATGAATTGTCTTTCAGACAATGAGTAGAACATCTGCTCTTTAGTGACTCACTGAAGACTTGAGCTGTGAGTGTCACAAACTGATGAGAAGGAAAACAAGAACAAATTAATGAAAATGTGGCCATATCTAACAAAAGGAAATGAATATTTATTCTCTAATCTCAGAAGCTCATTTCTAGGAATTTGCTAAAAATACATAGACAAAAAAAATGTTTCTAGAGTATGCAGAAGACTAATTTCTTCAGCCATATTTGTGACTACAAAATGTTGAAGATGGAGATCTCCCTCAACAGGAGATACTGTCTACAACTAGTGCATAACACATTGGCATGCTGCACAGCTATGTGGAGTAATACAGAATAAAACTATTATAAATACTGCAAAGTGAAAATGCAAAAAGTGGAGGGATTATAAAAATAATAATTTTATTTTTTATGGAAATTTCTTATTTCCATAAAATAAGACACATTTTTTTTATTTTTTATGGAAGCATACATTCCACACACATTTCTTATTTCTATGGAAGCATAAGTCACACAAAAACACAGATTGGGGCCGGGCAGTGGTGGCGCACGCCTTTAATCCCAGCACTCAGGAGGCAGAGGCAGGCAGATCTCTGTGAGTTCGAGGCCAGCCTGGTCTCCAAATTGAGTTCCAGGAAAGGTGCAAAGCTACACAGAGAAACCCTATCTTGAAAAACCAAAACAGAACAAAAAAAAAAAAAAAAAAAACACAGATTGGACCCATGGAAGGTAAGATAAAGCTGCAGAAGGTTTGGGGTGGACTGGTGTAGACTACTTCAAATGTATTTTGCTCAGTAGATATGACTGTGTGATATGTAAATATTTCACATAATTGTAAAACAATTTAATTATTGAAAAATCTTAAACACAACCAAAAGTAAAGAAAATGTATGAATATATATTCATAAAACCTAATTTCAGCACCAGAATTCTCCAGAGATCCTATGAAACACAGTTTTACAACATTTTTCTGGTAGAATATACCATTTGTCAAAGTATTATAAATAGATGAGATCTCCATGAGTAAACCGGGGATGAGGGGTGAGCAATATAGGGTAGGGAATAGGGGATGAGAACATAAGGGAATGGAATGGTTGAGCTAGAACAGGGAGGGAGGGGGAAAGCAATGAAAGAGATACCATGATAGATATCATGGGGATAGAAGAAACCCAGTGCTAGTGAAGTTGCCAGGAATCCCCAAGGACAACTCCAGCCTGGACTACTAGCAATAGTGGAGAGTGCCTGAACTGAACTGGCTTACACCAGTGATCAGACCAGTGAATACCCTAAACTGTCATCACAGAGCTTTTCTCCAGTGACTGATGGAAACAGATGCAGAGATCCACAGCCAATCACCAGGCAAAGCTCCAGGATGCAAGTCATCAGGATCACGATGGGGAAACATGCAGGGACAATCAAACCAAACAAGAGGGAACTCATGAAAGTTGGATCAATGGCGGTGGAGCCTGCATGGGACTGGACTATGGCGAGACAGTTGTGTAGCTTGATCTCTGGTGGTAGGATCAGAATCCATCTCTGGTGCATACGCAGGAGGGCGTTTTGGAGCCCACTACCTATGATGGGACACCTCATGCAGCCTTGAGGTGGGGGGAGGGCCTTGGACTTGCCTCTGCTGGATGTGCCTCCCCATGAGAGGCCTTGCCTTCTTGTGGGTGGGAGTGGGGAGTGAGTTGGGAAGGAGAGGCTTGGGCGGGGGGGAAAGAGGGAGATCTTTGATTGTTGTATAAAATGAATGAAAAATTTTTCTTAATAAAAAAAGGGGGGAAAAACAAAGTCCCAAAGTGCAAGAAGTAGTATAGGTATTGTCATAGTAACATTGGGAAGGGCTTTTATATGAGCAATAAAATGAGTATCTATTTAGATATCACTGGAACCAAATTTTCAAGTTGAAGAAAAGAAAATGTGTGTGTGAAGTTACATATGTGTGTTCAAAATTAAGAAGTGCTATAAAAAAAGTCACCTGTTTTTAATTGAAAAATAAAATAAGGTACACATTCTAACGGTCTACAAGAAGGGCTTGAAAATAATGAATAATCCAAGAGTCATGAGCATCAATAAAAACTTAGGAGTTTGGTCTATAACTATTATTTTCTATTAAAGAGAATCAGCTTTCCTTACAATAGTTCACTCCCACTCTAGAATAAGAAATGTACAAGACAGTCATAGATCAGATGACAGAAACTTTCTAATAAAACATATTCATGTGAGGTCAACTTGTATCCAGTACCACGAATCAAAAATTAGCACACTTTATGTATTTACCAAGACAGTCTAGGGAATGTACTCTAATATGTAGCTGTGTCAACTCATGAATTTGTAATTCTAACAAGCAAGAATCACAGATTATTTTTGAAGGCTGATACAGAGTCCAACTTACTTTGAATACTGGTCAGTGAAATTCTTCAACCATTAATATTTCCTTTTAAAAAAATTCAGTAGTATACCTCTACTCATCAAGGACAAACCAAAACCACTGTATGCTAACTCTCATTGCAAGAGTCATTAAATTCCAAGAGGGTAGAGACCATCAAACATAACACTAAAGCAAGGGCTAAACCATGCTGCTTCCTCCAATAATCTTTAGAACTGCAAGAGCAGAGGCAGCTCTGAGTCAACCTTACAGCACCTCTACATGAAAGCAAATATCTTAGGAACCTCTTCAGACATTTGTAAAAGTGACACTGACATTTTAAGTGCTGTTTCACAACCTATTCTTAGGGTTGGGAATGTAGTTAGTAGTAACAAGAATCCCCGGCATGTACAAGGGCCTAGGTTTGATCCAGCACCGCCAACATTAATGAGGATAATGATGACAAGAGGAAAGTTCCTTCCATAAGAGCACAAAAGCAAATGGCTCTATGAGTAGAAAGTAAAACAAACATCAGTGTTACCCTCCTAAGGCCAGAAATAATAAAACAGTCACAGCAGTGTAGTGGTGAGTGTGAATATTTCCATGGGCTCATGTATCTGAATACTTGGTCCTCAGTTGGAGACACTGTTTGAGGAGGATATGGAATGTTTAGAAGGTGGAGCCTTGCTGAAGGAAGTACGTCACTGGTAACTGGCTTTAAGAGTTTGTAGCCTCTTACCACTTCCTGTTCCCTCTCTCTCTCTCTCTACTTCCTATGTGATGATAAAAATGTGACCAACCAGCTTTCTGTTCCTGCTGCCAAGCCATGCTTTTCCAACTGTGACAGAGTCTATCCCTCTGGAACCATAAGCTAAAATAATCCCTCATGGATTTTATCACAGCTTATAGGATTCTAGACATTTTATGAGGAGTTGGAAAAGGTACCAAACTGTCATTTCCAAGATTATTAGCAAGGAAGATAATCTCCCAGTTACACAAGTCTCTTTTTAAAGGATGTTGAGTACTATACAGCAAAAGATAGGAAGTATAGATATAGAATAAGAAAGTCAAGGCCACATGAAAAGCACAGCCTACCCACCATAAGGATTAAAGTGTCCATAACTGAGCTTTGAACTCTATGCTCCTTGAAATTCACAGAGGAAAGGTCAGTATGATGCTCCTTAAGGATTTTCCAGTAATTGAATTTTAAGGAAGATTTCTAGTAAAATGTTTGCAGGAACATAAAGACACACAAATGTAACAAAGACTGCTCTCCTTAGACTGCCTATAGTCTTATAAATATTCCTTACTTATTAACTCAAAAACTGCTGAAACTCTC
>CABHPQ010151763.1:11804-28147 GCA_902168405.1 Peromyscus aztecus
CACACACACACACACACACACACACACACACACACACACACGATGTGAGCAGTGATAGAATAGAGTCTAAACCAAAAACATGAACTTTAGTCAACAAAATTGCCCAAAGGACTTGGTAGGACACTGACCCTTTAAATACAAATTCTTGGATCCCACCACAGATTAATTCAGAAATCCAGAACTTATTTTTTTCGTTTTCCTTCCACATCTCAGAACAAGAGGGGCAGGTCATTTATAGCCTGTTCATGAGTCTAGTGCATTACAGCCTGGAGCCACTTCTCTTGTGACACAGAGTGTATGGTCAGGAGTGTCACCTGAAGCTCTGTGCACTGGATTTTCCTGAGACACTGTCATTCAGAAGCATCCCTGACGGGAGCCAAACAGCAGCTCCCATTCATTTTCAGTTTATACTCGCCCCAAATCCAGCTCGGACGTCAGAGAACTCCAGCTTTCTGCCCCCTACAGCTAATTGTCAGAATTCCCTAAGTCACTGCAGATGTGAGCTGCAAAAGGGTTCTGGCGCATCAGTGACAAGTGCGTTGTGCTTGCTTGTACCTTTGTTGTGCAGCAGTTTTCAAAACTTCCATTTAATGTTCTAAAGAACAGACTCAGGGAGTCCTAAAGAAGAGCTCTGTAGGCGGAGTTTTTCATAGGGACCCGATCAGCTCTGTCCCACCAGTTACTCCCAGATAACCACACAGAGACTTATTAATTATAAATCCTCGGTTGATAGCTTATGCTTGCTACTAACTAGATGTTGCAACTTAAATTAACCCGTTTCTATTCATCTATGTGCTGCCCTGAGGCTGTTTACCTCATCTATGTTCCCTCCATGCTGCTGCTTCTGCATCTGGCTGGCGACTCCTGAGACTCTGCCCTTTTTCTTCCCAGCATCCTCCTGATCTGGCTCTCCCAACCCAATATCTTCCTTCCCAGCTATAGGTCAGTCAGCTCTTTATTAACCAATGAGAGAAATACATATTTACAGTGTACAAAGATTGTTCCACAGTAGAGCTCTTTAAGGCTTAGGATATAGAGCTTGGACAGGTGGCTCAGTCCTTAAGAGCTCTGGATTCTCATCCAGAGGACCTGGGTTTGATTCCAAGAACTCACATGGCAGTTTACAGCTGCATCTCCTGTTTCAGGAAATCCAATGGTCTCTAGCCTCCATGGGAACCAGGCACACCCATGGTGCACAGACATATATGCAGACAAAACACCCACTGTTGGGGGATATTCAACCACACTATGAACCCTGAGTTAGCATTTGCATTAATTAAATAAAATTAACCTTGCATCAGGAGGCTGAGTTAGCAACTAGTTGACAGAAAGTAATCATAGAGCATCAGAGGGCATCTGGAAGAGATAGAGAGATGCACAAGAAACAGTAGGGAGGGATTCTGAGTGGCATGTTCTGTTTGTTTGTTTGTTTTGGTGGAGCAGAGGATGGGCTTTTGGGGAGACTTCAGCAAGGAAAGAAGATTAGCTAGTTGCTAGCTTCAACCTCTCTGAACTGGCAGGTTTTCACCCCAGCCTTTGAATCTTGAGTCTTCTTTATAAATAGAACAGTAAAGGTTTAGTTAAAGCTGCCTTTAGTGGCAGTCACAGAGCTGGGCCCTTCGGGAACAGAGAAGCAGGCTGGGAACTTTGGAGTCACAATTGCTGCCTGAAGCTTAAGGCACAGCCAATATGCAGAAGATAAAAACAACAACCCATGCATATCAAAAGAGTTTCAAAAAAGATTTAGGATGTAAACAACTCTCAAGTCTCAGGAAGTCCCTGAAGCCAGATTATAAACGGTTATAAAGGCAATAATGATGCAGAGGCAACAAAACTCTGGGACCTGCTGGAGCTTGCGAGTCGAGCCCCAGGGCTCTGTGAGTCCATCCTGTGCTGGGCTTTCACAGTGCAGCTGCTGCCTATGAGTCATCCCTGCTCTTGTAAATAAAATCTTACCCATACATCTGCGAGGACCCCTTAGAAAACCCTTGTGTTAAAAAAAAAAAAAAAAGAAACCTATTGGTTTACCAACTGGGCTTCGGTGGCATCATTACCCCTGTGTATCATAGGTTCTTTAAGGGGACATTCACATCATGGCACACAGAATTTTTCACTGACCTCGATTCGGAATCCTAGGGGCCTATTTTACAATTATTTTATTTTGTAATAATGTTATTCCTGTGTCCCAGGAAATTGTAAGTTTGAGGCTAGCCTGTGCTGCATAACGAGATCTCCTATCAAAAGGACATGAAAAACAGCAAGAACATAGTCAGCAGCACAGTACTAGTGGGGTGTGGTAATATATACCAGTAACCTCAGCACTTGGGAAATGGAGGCAGAGGATCATGATCGGACACCATCCTCAACTATGCAGTAAGCTCCAGGCTAACCTGGACTGTGGGATGACCTGTTTCAACAACAAACAAAAAGGATCATGGGTAGAAGTACCTTAAGGGGGTGATCTAGACCACCATGGTTTGGGGGAGAAAAGTGAAGGTGGGAAACTTGGGCCCATCTGGAGAGGACTGACTCCTTTAAGAAGGGCTGCTCCTTACTCCCAGGGATTCCCCCCTCTGTGGGATTCCACCACCACCCCAGATTCCCTTCCCCTATGGACTCCCCATCCCCTCCCCCATCCCCGGGAGACTGTAACTGTTACTAAAGGGTAAAAGAGCCTATCAGGAGAAGAGAGTCCTGGCAGAACCAATCAGGGAGGAGAGGGAGTTTGGATGGGACCAAGAGGACCCCCAATAGCCTATAAAATGTCTGACCTAGAGCCCCTGTGGTGACTCCCATCTCTAGGACAATTCCCATCCCCTTTCTGGGAACTGTTCATCGGTTCTAATAAAGTTTGTCCTTTATATTCTTTTTTCTCTCTGTGATTGGTGTTTCTCCGTTCCCAAGTCAATCAGTGACCGCGCTCCGTCGTCCGTCCGCTGTTCTCAGAACCTGTTACAGATCCTGCTGGGGACCCTTGGTCTCTCTTCTAGTTTCACTCTCAAGTCGCTGCCTGCTTTCATGCTTCCCACTCACATCTCCAGCTGTCACAGGTCAGCGACTCCTCTCTCCAATCCTCATCTCACATTTCTGTCTGCGGGGTCTTCTTCCCAGGATGTGGGGTTCTTTGTTCCTCCCACAGATGAACTTAGCGTACATCTAGGTGAGCACTCTGTAACAAAGATCCCTGTAACAAAGGATATGCCACTCACCTTGTAAATATTTGCAACCACTCCTTAAAGCACAGAATTTACTGTAGTGCTCCTCTCCAATGCTCTCTTTGGGATCACAGACTTAATCTCCCTCTGCTAAAAAGTTCTCCTTGAGCTATCTTCTCACCAGCTGAATTCTTTGAGAAGACAAAAACCAAGGGAAAACCTTCACGTGGCGTTGTGGGGGTATTCACCAGAGAAGACGGGGTTTATACAAGTAGAAAGTCTTTATTAGCCAGCCAGCAGCTACACTGGGTACTCGGGATCTCAGTGTAGCCCTGAGCCTGTCTCGGGGTGAGCTTTTAAGTACAAAAAAAGCCACGTTCTGGATTGACATACTTCAGTCAACAAGAACAGTTAGCCAGAAGCAGAATTACAGAAGCCAAAAAGCAAGGTTAGTGCATTTTGAGATTTTCCAAAACTATGGATTTTGATGAATTAAGCCTTTGTTTTCATTTTGGCTGGTGGTGCTGTCTGTGTGCTGCGTTTTCCATCCGGAATGGCACTTCCATCATGGAGTCAGTTGTGCTAAGGTCTCAGGGCCCCGTTACACTAGGAGCATATTACGTGGTGTGACATAATGTGGTATTTGTGACCCATAAACTGGACTCTGGGGTGATTTTCACTGGAAGGGAGACACTCTAGTTTATATCAGCCAATATCGGCCCAAATGACTTCTTCACAGCCTCCCTCTACTACAGAAACGGGAAGGGAATGTCAATGAAGGAACACGGCTGATACAAGCCCACAGAGCAAATTCGAGATATGGCTGAGAAAGAACCTAGAGGTTCTGAATTACCCTTCATTTTATCTCCAAACACTTCCCCTCTGCTGTTATCTATGCCTTTAGTGGAGTACACCCAATCCCAGGCAGGAAAAGTTCCCAGGACAGGACAAAAGCAGTCTGCACTAGCTAGAGCTCACTAGGTAAAAAGAATTCTTGTTTCCCTCTCCCAGGGCTATGTCCCAGGGAAATCCTCATGTCACCTTCACTTCTCACTCTAGTAAAAGCCTAAGGAAGCATTCTCTGTGAACACACAGGGAGTGCTCAGTGAACACTGACTACTGGTACCTCTGTTCCCCAGATTAGGGAGCACTCAGTGAACACTGACTACTGTTACCTCTGTTCCCCAGATTAGGGAGCACTCAGTGAACACTGACTACTGTTACCTCTGTTCTTCAGATTAGGGAGTACTCAGTGAACACTGACTACTGTTACCTCTGTTCCCCAGATTAGGGAGCACTCAGTGAAAACTGACTACTCTACTATTACCATTGTTCCCCAGATGCAAATAAACTAAATAGCCAAAACCTCAAACAAAGAACAAACCCAGGACCTAATAGTTTCACTGGTGAGTTCTACCGAAGAAGCATTTATAAAAATTATTCTTAAACTCTTCAACAAATTAGAAGAGCAAATATTTCCAAATTCATTGCAAAAGCAAACATCACTGATATCAAGTGGAGACAAGGGTTCCAAGCCAATGAAAACAAACGAAAGCATTGGGGGCTGGCAGAGTGGTTCAACAGGTAGAGCTCCCACAAAGTGGAAGGAGGGAATCCACTTCCCTGGTCGTCTCTAACCTCCATAGGCATGTCTCAGCAAATGTGCCACCACACATACCATTCACAAGCACACTACAATATATGGGCTGGATCCGGGTGATACTAGTGCGAATTTAGTGTGGGATTAAGTCCAAGATGTAAAAAGGAAAAAACACCACACAAATGATAGTACATGAATAATAAAGACACAATGGTTTCTAGCCACAGAGATGGGAAGAATATTGGTAATGAGCTAAGAGTGTTGACAGAAAGGTAGACAACCTATTAGAGGTTGGAGATTTTATTTTTCTCAATGAGTTTAAAGTAATTGAAGTTGAAATAGAAGAGTCTAGTGGAGAAAGAATTTAATTAGAGGGATATATTGTGATATAATGCAAATGAGATCTGTGGGCTGGAAAATAGGGGATTAATGATGTGGAAAAATATATAAAGATATCACAGTGCATGGGTTCTTTGAAAGAGAGAGAGCAAACACATAGAAAATGCACCTGTGGTGGCTAGTCTTGCTTGTTAACTTGACTACATCTGGAAATAACTAAAACCCAAGTGCACCTGTGAGGGATTTTTTTCTCAATTATATAATTTGAAATGGGAAGACTCGCTTTTAATCCAGATCTTTCGAAGGGGGAAGATACATCTTTAACCTGGGCCACACCTTCTGGTGCCAGGGGCTAGCTCTCTGTTTGCCAGCTTGCTCTCCCAGACAGTTCATTCCTGCACTACATTAAAGCCTACGTCTTCTGGGTTCCAGCATCTACTGAAGACCAGCTGAGACATCCAGCCTTGTAGACTGAACAACTACTGGATTCTGGGACCTTCCACTGGTAAACAGCTGTTGTTGGACTAGTTGAACATATATATAATGTGCATATATCTCCTTAAGTTTGAATATATACTTATTCTGTAAGTTCTGTTCCTCTAGAGAACCCTGACGAATACATATTTTGGTACTGTAAGCAGTTCTAGAATAATGGATGTATAAAGCTAAATTTTTTAAGTATCTGGAATAGGCTTTTCAATTTGCCAACACCTATAGTTTCAAAAGCCTCCCCAGTTACTGAAACCTTTCCTAGAAGCTCGGAAAGTACTGAATGCCCATGGTGTGGGCTGTTTTATGAACTTAAGGAGCGAGATGCATTTGTTTATCCCGATTCAGCATTTGTGAGAGGTGATGGATTTCATGACTCTCTATAGAAAACTTTTGACAACTTGTGGGAAAATAAGGAAAAGTGTGCTGGTTGATTGCTCCTAACATCTCTGGATAAACTGACAATAGAAAAGAATGTGCTCCACAATAGAATTAACCAAGTTCTGGTATCTCAGCGAAGGATGACAATGAATTTGGTGATAAAATTGACCGGCTCCAGATGTGCAGAAACAGTCTAAAGGTTTCTAGGTGTACTCAGAAAGACAATCTTCTCTCCAGCAGCCAGAGAGCACAAGTTGAAGGAAACCAAACTGAAGCCCTCAGAAGACTGGCCGAATTACCACAAAAGTTCAAGTCCCAGCATCAGAGGGTGGAGGGTGTCTCAGTGGTTACAGCAAGGGCATTGATTAGTAAAGACTAGTATCCTGTAACTTGGGGTGGAGATGTGTAGGAGATCCTACTGAGGCTGAGAACTTTGAACCCTCAAATTCTCAAAGGTTTATCTCACCTGAGGAAGAAGTCTCTCCACCCTCAGCAGATGGACTCTGTTGCTAGAGTTTTCCTGCCTGGCCCACAGTCAGGACAAATCTCTTTCACCTGCCAGTCCCACAGCCGCTCAGACCCAACCAAGTAAACACAGAGACTTATATTGCTTACAAACTGTATGGCTGTGGCAGGCTTCTTGCTAACTGTCCTTATATCTTATATCAATCCATTTCTATAAATCTATACCTTGCCACATGGCTCGTGGCTTACTGGCATCTTTACAAGCTGCTTGTCCTGCGGTGGCTGGCAGACAGTGACTCCTTCTGCCTTCCTGTTCTTTTTATTCTCTCTGTTAGTCCCGCCTATACTTTCTGCCTAGCCACTGGCCAATCAGTGTTTTATTAGCAACACATTTGCCATACAGAACATTCCACAGCAGGACTCCTCCCCCCAACCCCTGAAATACTGCCCTTTCTACCTTTGACTGAGGAAATTAATCCTTCATTATCTGCTAAACCAGCAGTGACTTTCCCTGAAGGAGAGGGCAGGCAAGACAGTATCGATGTCCCTCGGGACCCACCAATAGTTGCCTCTGGACCCTTAACCAGACCAAAGGCAAAGCAGGCACTAGAGGGGAAGTAGAAAGTGTAGTCCATGAGGAAGGGCACTACATGACAGAGGAGTCTGATGAGTTTGATAATTTATTCAAGCAGAAGTTTTGGGAATATGCGTGGGAATGGATTTTAAGGGTGTGGAATAGTTGTAGAAGGAACATAAGATTGGATCAGGCTGAGTTTATTGATATGGATGCACTGAGTGGAGAGTCTAGGTTTAATATGGAGGTTTGTACAGTTAAAAAAAAGATATCAGAAGTTAGAATGGTTGGCTGAAGCATTTGTCAAAAGCTGGCCTACTGAAAAGGAAGTGGAGATGCCTGATATCGCTTGGCTTAGTGATGATGAAGGGATTTGAAAGCTCAGGGCAAACCTGACTTTACACTGTGTAAAACCTAATCCCCCACAATGGGAAGGCCCAGAAGACACGCCCTTCACAAATCCTATAAGACACAAAATGGTGAGGGGTCACCAGCACACGTGAAGAGCTTTGTCATCACCCTTTTCCTTGCACCAGACCTTAAGGTTGGAGATGCTGCTGCTCAGGTGGATGGATTAAAGGCAGTGCATTTAATCGGGCCCCAAGCTAGCAGAGGCCTGGTAGTAACACCGAATCACCAAAGGCTATCATGATGGGCAGCACAGATGTCTTAGTTAGGGTTTCTATTGCTGTGAAGAGACACCATGACCACGGCAACTCTTATAAAGAAAACATTAAATAGGTGTGTCTCAGAGTTTCAGAGGTTCAGTCTGTTATCATCATGAAGGGAGCATGGCAGTGTGCAGGCAGACGAGGTGCTGGAGCTGAGACTGCTGCATTTTGCAGGCAACGGGAAGTGTACTGACTGTCACACTGAGGGAAGCTTGAAAAAAGACCTCAAAGCCTGCCCCCACAGTGACACACTTCCTCCAACAAGACCACGCCCACTCCAACAAGGCCACACCTCCTGATAGTGCCACTCCCTTTGGGGGCCATTTTCCTTCAAACCACCACAACAGACAAAGCAATGTTCATAATGGCCTAACCTGTAATGGCCAGCACAGGCAAGGTGAATTTTATCGTGGCATGACTCATAGGGACTTTGAGTACTGGCGAGTCAATCATTGTATTTCCAGGCATGAAATAGATAAGAAGCCTGTTGCATTTCTGTTTGATGTGTATAAGCAGAAAAATTCTCAAACATATTAAAGGAAGGCTGAATTGGATCATGGCAAAAGATAATCTCATTCAGTTAATTCATTTCCAGACTTGAGCCAGTTTGCAGACCCAGAACCCTTTGAATGAAGGGGTGGGTGGGCAGGTTCCCCTGAGGAAAGATCCTGATAAGATACCTAAGAGTTTTAGAGTTAGCCTTTCTCCAGTTCTTCCCCAGAGGGACCTATGGCCATTTACAAGGGTAACTGTACCCTGGGGGAAAGGAAACAACCAGACTTTCTGGGGTCTGTTGGACATTGGTTCTGATTTGACACTGATTCCAGGAGACCCCCAAGAAACATTGTGGCCCTCCAGTTAAAGTGGGACTTACAGAGGCCAGCTGATGCCTGACTCACAGTAGGGTCCAGTAGGTCCCCAACTCCTCCCGTGGTCATTTCCCCAGTTCCAGAATGTGTAATTGGGATAGATATGCTTAGAAGTTGGCAGGATTATGACATTGGTTCTCTGATCTGTGGAGTGTGTAGTTGGCTTTCTCTTTTTTTCAGGGAGAGGAGGGCTCCACCCAGCTCCCAAATAAAGCCACAGAGACTTATTCTTAGTTACAAATACCTGGCCTATATTTAGTATTTCTAGCTAGCTTTTCTAACTGAAATTATCCTGTTTCTCTTCTTCTATGCTTTGCCTGTGGGCTTTTTATTTTTCTTTATTCTATATGTCTTTCCTTTTCACTCTGTGGCAGGCAGGGTGGCTGGGTGGCTAGCCCCTGGTTTCTCCCTCTCTCTCATTCTTCCTTTCTCCTCTTTTTTAGCCTAGATTTGTCTTCCTATATATTCTCTCTGCCTAACAGCTCTGCCGATCTTTCTCTGCCTAGCTATTGGCCATTCAGCTCTTTATTAGACCAATCAGGTGCCTAAAACATACATCCTTATATCATTAAACAAATGCAGCATAAACAAATGTAACACATCTTGGCCTGGTTAAACGAATATTCCACAACAAAGTGAGGGTTATTATGGTTGCAAAGGCTAAATGGAAGCCTTTAGAGTTGCCTCTGCCAAAGAAAATAGTGAATCAAAAACAGTATTGCATTCCTGGAGTAACTGCATAATTTAGTACAACCATCAAGTACTTGAAAGATACAGGGGTGGTGGTTTCCACATCTCCCTTTAACTCTCCTGTCTGGCTAGTTCAGAAGACAGATGGATCATGGAGAATGATAGTTGATTATCGAAAACTTAATCAGGTGGTAACTTCAATTGCAGCTGCTGTGCCAGATGTGATGTCCTTACTTGAGCAAATTAGCACATATACTGGTACATGGTATGCAGTCATTGATCCAGAAGATGCCTTTTTCTTATGGTACCTGTCAATAAGGACCACCAGAAGCAATTTGCTTTCAGCTGGCAAAGCCAGCAGTATACCTTTACAGTTTTACTCCAAGGATATATTCACTCTCCTGCCGTGTCATAGCTTAGTTAGAAAAGATCTTGGTCATCTTTCCCTTCCACAAAATATCACATTGGTGCAATATACTTGTGACATTGTGCTGATTGGACCAAGTAAGCAGGAGGTAGTAACTACTTTGAACTCATTGATAATACATATGTGTATCAAGAAGATAGAAAATAAATCTAACTAAAATTCAAGGACCTTCTCCCTCAGTGATATTCTTAGGAGTCCTGCATGGGATAATGCTTTTGTACACTGGTTTAATAAAATGTTGGTTGGCCAGTAGACAGGCAGAAAGTATAGGCAGGATAAGCAGACAAGGAGAATTCTGGGAAGAAGAAGGCTAAGTCAGGAGATGCCAGCCTGCTGTCCAGGGAGCAACATGTAATGGCACACAGGTAAAGTCACAGAACACATGGCAACATATAGATTAACAAAATGGGCTGAGCTTAAGTGTAAGAGCTAGTCAGTGGTAAACCTGAGCTAATGGTCAAGCAGTTATAATTAATGTAAGCCTCTGTGTGTTTACTTGGGTCTGAGTGGCTACAGACTGGTTGGGACACAGAAAAACTTTCAGCTACATATGGCACCCAACATGGGGTACAAACCCATGACCCTGAGATTAAGAGTTTCATGCTCTACTGACTGAGCTAGCGAGCGATGACACCATGGCCCTGATGATCCAACATCCAAAACAGCTTCAAGGCAATTGGCCCAGACAATGCAGCCTCACAGACTATTCCAGTCAGGACTTAACTATAATTCTTAATTTTCTCAGGATCCCCATAAGAATACAGTGCTCTCTATCAGCAGGAAGTAGCCTAGAAAACTACACCCACATTCCCCCAAAATGGATTATGGATGTTTGTTTTTGTTTAGGTTATTGGTTACAAATTGTTATTGGTCATAGTCAATATCTTTCTAGAAAAAAAGTGGTGGGGGATAGAATATTGATATGATAGGATGAAAGAGTAGATTATTGAATCTACTTTTAAAGAGCAACTTGTTTAAAATGTTTTATATTGCTATGGATTTTAGTTTATTGACACAAATTTAAAGTTAATTTTGTTATACTGTATGTATATTTCTACTCTCATTTAAGGTATTATGTTTATGTAGCTCATTTAAATTGTAATGGATAATTAAGAAATACAGATTAATAATTAGTCATCTATGATAATCACACTTATAGTCATGTTAGTTAAGTTTTCTAGGTATACATAGATATATTTCAATTAGGTAGGTGATCATCAAACACTTCAAAGACCTACAGAATATGACATTTAAAATGTTTTAAAAACTTGGACTTTCTGGACAATGAGACATGTCTGCTCCTGGTAGCACTCAAAGAGAAAGATGGACATCAAAGACACTCCATGTGGAGTTTATCTTCTGCTTGGCAAAATAGCCATTTGGGCAAGAAACTGTTCTTGCCTGGACTGCTTGACAAAATGTTGTATCAACTGGACATGCAGGACCCATGGGAAAGTAACCACTGAACTTTGCAAGGTGAGATGGCCCTTCAGATTCCTGCTTCATTATAATTATAATTTTCCTTGGTTATGATAAAAGATAAATTAGACATAAAACTTTAGAATCACAAATATAGGATAAATAGAATATTTTCTTTAAATTAGTCAAATATAGACAAGGTATTGTAACTATAATTCTTGTTTGATAACTTTTGTTATATATAATTTTACTACATTAAAGTTAAAACTTTCCTTTTTAATTAAACAGAAAAGGGAAAATGCTGTGGAATAATGCTTTTGTACATAGGTTTAATAAAACGCTGATTGGCCAGTAGCCAGGTAGGAAGTATAGGCAGGGTAAGTGGACAAGGAGAATTCTGGGAAGAGGAAGGCTGAGTCAGGAGACGCCAGCCTGCTGTCCAGGGAGCAGCATGTACTGGCACACAGGTAAAGCCACGGACCACGTGGCAATATATAGATTAACAAAATGGGCTGAGCTTAAGTGTAAGAGCTACTCAGTGGTAAACCTGAGCTAATGGCCAAGCAGTTACAATTAATGTAAGCCTCTGTGTGTTTACTTGGGTCTGAGTGACTACAGACTGGTTGGGACACAGAAAAACTTTCAACTACAGAGTCCAGAGGTATGGGGCATGCGGGGATGTCTGTGATGAAGGGTAATTTATTTCATCTGAATTCTCCCAGCACCAAGAAAGAAGCATAAACTTTAGTGGGCCTGTTGGGATTCTGGAGACAGCACATTCCCCACTTGGGTGTGTTACTCCATTCCATATACCAAGTGACTCAGAAAGCTGCTACCTTTGTGGGTGGCCTGGAACAGGAGAAGGCTCTTCAACAGGTCTAGGCTGCTGTGCAGGCTGCTCTAACACTTGGGCCATTTGATCCAGCAGACCACGTGGTGCTTGCGGTGTCAGTGGCAGATAGGGATGTTGTTTGGAGCTTTTGGTAAATCCCTCTAGAAGAATCACAGAAGATACCTTTGAGATTTTGGAGCAAGGCTCTGCCATCATCTGCGGACAACTGTCCTCCCTTTGAAAGTCAGCTCTTGGCCTGCTTGCTATTGGGCCTTAGTGGAAACTGAATATTTGACAATGTGTCACCAAGTTACCATGAGACCTGAACTGTCCATCATGAACTAGGTGTTATCAGACCCACCAAGTCACAAAGTAGGATGTGCACAGCAGTAATCTATTATCAAATGGAAGTGGTTTATAGGAGATCGGGCCCAAGCAGGTTCTAGAGGCACAAGCAAGTAACCTGAAGAAGTTGCCCAATGCCTATGGTTTCTACTCCTGTTACGATGCTATCTGCTGCAGTGTGTACCTATAGCCTCATGGGGTGTTCCTTATGATCGGTTGACTGAGGAAGAGAAGACCAGGGCCTAGTTTACTGATGGTTCTGCTGCACCTTATGCTGGCACCACCCAGACATGGACAACTGCAGCATTACAACCCCTGGAAGGAACTGGTGAAGGGAAATCTTGACAATGGGAAGAACTTCCGGTAGTACACATGGTAATACAGTTCCTTTGGAAGAAAAAAATGCCAGATGTGTAATTGTTCACGGATTCCTGAGCTGTAGCCAATGGATTGGCTGGATGGTCAAGGACTTGGAAAGAGCATGATTGTAAAACTGGTGAGAAAGAGATCTGGGGAAGAAGTATGTGGATAGATCTCTCCAAATGGGAAAAGGATTTGAAGATACTTATGTCCCGTATAACTGCTCATCCAAAGGTGACTTCAGCTGAGGAGGAGTTGAATAATCAAGTAGATAGGCTGACCCGTTCTGTGGACAGTCAGCCTCTCCCCCAGCCATTCCCGTCGTTGCCCGATGGGCCCATGAACAACGTGGCCATGGTGGCAGAGTTGGGGGTTATACATGGGCTCAACAGCATGGACTTCTGCCACACCGGCGACGGTGTCGCCCGTGTGACAAATGCCGATCTGGTGGTCTCACAAGGAAAGGGGGGCATGTGTCTCTCAAGGCTAGGCCCCCGGCGGTCCCCTGGCAATCAGCCCGAGCAATGGTTCCTGGGTACACTGTTCCCTAAAGACCAGCCTTCCATGGACGGTTGGCAAGACTCCTGCTTCTTTCCTCTTTCCTGACAATAACAGCCTCCCTGTGCCTGGACTCCGCAGACACTTGCTTGACATACCTGATAACTCCTTAATTGTTACACCGGCACCACCCCCAATGATTCAAGCCCTTGGGCAGATAGCACAAAAAACCCCTACTTCAGTGGGGGGCACTCATGGATGGATTAGAACAGAAAGAGCTAATGATTCAGGTTCCCACAGATTCTAAGGAAGAAAATGTAAAAGTAAAAAGATTGTTAGGTAACCCTTACTCAGATCATGCAAACTCACAAGAAAGAGAACTTAGGAAACTGGCAACTCCCACAAGAATGGTTGGAAAGTACATTCAATATCGTATTAATGGGAAATGGTGGACACCCCCTCGTTGGAATCCCAGAAGTAGGAATTACTTAGATCCACTCCCTTTTACAGGGGCTTATGACTATGAAGGGAATCTGTGGGTAAATAAGGGGGGGAAAAAGAATGTTGTGGAATCAGTTGCCTTTTATGGAAAGGCTGGCTAGAAGCAGGAAAGGTATGGTGTACATATGATAGGCAGACAAGGTCAGCTATATTGGGGGGTATACCACCTGTGTGAAAGAGGGGGGCTAAGGCTCTTGGCGAGGACTTTGTAACTGTCTTTAATAAATTACTAGTAATGGATTACCAGTTATTGAGTACGTGGCCTGGCTCTTGGGTTCAGGCCACAGCATGTCTCTGTCTGAAAAGATTAATCATTCTGAAAACCACATTGTGTGACCACAAAAGATTGCGTCTATTGTTTTCCTTTTGCTCCTGGGCTTAGTTCCTTGTTAACATTGTATAAAATCTCAGCCTGATGTTCAGTAAAATTGCAGCAGCTTCACAGCATACTCTGGTGTCTGTGTCTGTCTGTCGTCGCCGAATCCCAGTTATCCTGAGCACCTTCATCCCATTCTCCCTCAGTCTGGTGGCCCTACTGAGACCCAGTCCGCGGCAGACTTCCTCTCACCATGGCTGACCTGGCTACAGCTGCTGCTGAGGGCCAGATCTTCCAGTAGCAGAGACCAGCACTGAGCCTCACATATGGCACTAATACCTTGGGTGACCAGCCAGCCATCTAGTGGCAGGTTGACTACACTGGATCACTTCCTCTGTGGAAAGGACAATGTTTTGTCCTTACTGGAGTAGATACTTATTTTGGTTATGGATTTTGGTTAAGGAATGTAACTCAAAGATTAAAAGTATAGTAACCGGAGCTGGAGAGATGGCTCAGAGGTTAAGAGCACTGACTGTTCTTCCAGAGGTCCTGAGTTCAATTCCCAGCAACCACATGGTGGCTAATTACCATCTGTAATGAGATCTGGCGCCCTCTTCTGGCCTGCAGGCATACATGCAGTACAGAATACTGTAGACTTAAATAAAAAAAGAAAAAAAAAAGTATAGTAACCAAGGCTTTTGGTTGTAAGCTTGAAACATTTGTATTGAAAGATGAGATTAATATTTAAAAGTAGATTAAAAACTCTGGAACTGGAGTTGCAGACAGTTGTGAGCCAGCATGTGGGTGCTAGGAATTAACTCAGGTCCTCTGGAAGCACAGCCTGTTGCTCTAACTGCTGACCCATCTCTCCGAACCCCAATTTGTCTATGTATAAAATTTTCAGATTTATTTTACGTGTATAAGTGTTTTGGCTGCTTGTATGTCTGTTCACCTCAAGCATGACTGATGCCTGAGGAGGTCGCAGGAGGGTGTCAGATCTTCTGGAACTGTAGTTAGAGTGTTGTGAGCTCACAACTCAGATCCTTTGCGAGGATATCGAGTGCTATTAACCTCTGAGCAATCTCTCCAGCCTCAGTTTTTCTATATTTAAAAAGGATTATAATGAGTACAAGTTTTGTGCTCTGTATCTCCAGCTGCTAGCTGCAAACTATATGTATCAACATATGCGTGTAATAGGTATACACAAAGGGCAAACGCATGCAGAGACATGAGTCGGCCAGTAGAGGGAAACCCTGCGCCTTGCTGCACTTGCCTCCCAGTCTAACAAACCCCTAAGATAATTCAACCTTTGCCAATTTCTTGAGTGTCCTCAGAGTCCAGATGGCTGCTGGAAGTGTAGTTAAGATTCTTACCCTGTCATCTGTGGATGAGCCTAGCAGAGCTACCCATTCGTAATTGCAGAGATCACGGCAGGTGGCTGGGTCTGTCCTACGATCTCCCGAGGGCTAAATCAAGTGGGCCCTTCTTCAGTCCTTACTTGGTTTGTCAGCAAATTTGACCAGTCGCCTCCATGTTTGTGTATGTCTATTTACATTGTATTGCTTATTGGATGGAATAACTGCATGCAATTGAGCTGAGCACCACAGTTATTTAATACTGAATGTCACACAAATTGGGACTTCTCTGCGCAATAAATTATTTAGTTCTTTTATAATAAATAAATGCATGTCACTAGATTTATAGTGTATTTGAAGACTGGAGATTTAAAAAAATTATCCATTTCAAGTAAGTCCATTCTCTGTCGCCATTCAAAAACTATCTAAACTTCTTTTGAACCTAAATAAAATCAAAGTGGTAACATCAAAACTGAAAGCCAATTCTCTTCAGAAAATCAGTTCTCCAACTCACAATGATGTTTATCAGATGAATTAGGAAGGATAAAGCCAGAGATAGCCATATCATCTGCATAGGCACATATAATAATCTGATTTTTAGCATTTCTTTTGATACTGTTTTTAATTTTTAAGATTTATTTTAGAGTGGGTGTGTGTGTGTGCACCAAGTGTGCATGCAGAGGCCTGGCAAAGGGTCAGATTTCTTGGAGCTGGGATTACAGGTGGTTGTGAGCGGCGTGATGTGGGGGCTAGGAACTTCAGTTCACTCTGGTCCTCTGTAACTTGAGTTCACTCTGGTCTTCAGGAACTTCAGTTCACTCTGGTCCTCTGGAACTTGAGTTCACTCTGGTCCTCTGGAACTTGAGTTCACTCTGGTCCTCTGGAACTTGAGTTCACTCTGGTCCTCTGGAACTTGAGTTCATTCTGCTCCTCTGGAACTTGAGTTCACTCTGCTCCTCTGGAAGCATCTCTGAGAACACTCCTGGCCCCTCCCCCCCCTTAAGCACTTCTTTTTTTTTTTTTTTTTTTTTTTTTTTTTTTTTTTTTTTTTTTTTTT
>CABHPQ010151764.1:8855-37251 GCA_902168405.1 Peromyscus aztecus
GTGTGTGTGTGTGTGTGTGTGTGTGTGTGTGTGTGTGTGTGTGTTTGGTGCTGGAATAATGGCTCAACAATAAAGAGCAGGAACTGTTCTTATAGAGGACCCAGGTCTATGTACCAAATGCTGCTCTCATAACTCCAGATCCAGAAGATCCTACACCATCTTCAGACCTTCTTGGGCATCAGGAATGCACAGAGCACATATGTTCAAATGCAGAAAAAATACCCATATATGGGAAATACAAATATTTTTATACATCTCAAATATATAATGTAGTATTAAATTAAATTAATCTGCATATTCTTGTGTATTTTATAGCAACTTAATTCTCACCCTAGCCAATGACTTTGAAAATATTCTGGTAAATTTGGTCTCCTTTATAATGATTACCCACCAGAATGTTTTTTATTTATGTTTTTAAGTGAGCTGACTTTCTTAGTTACTGTTCTATTTCTGTGTAGAGACTTCATGACCAAGGCAACTTTTATCAAATAAAACATTTAACAGGGGGCTTAATTACAGTTTCAGAGGCTCAGTCCATGATCATCAGGGCATAGAACAAAGAGGCATAACATTGGAGGAGTAGCTGAGAGGTTCACATCCTGATAGACAGGCAGCAGACAGATAATGAGCAACATGGGGCATGGAGTGAGTGGGTACTTGAAACCCCAAATTCTAACTCTTAGGGAACCAAATCTTTCAATAAGGCAATATCTCCCAACCCTTCCAAGACAATTCCACTTTCTGATGATTAAGCATTCAAATATATGACCCTATCAGGTCCATTTTCATTCTAAACACCCAGTACTATGCTAGAATCTATTTGGATTTTAAATTTCAATTTCTTAGTTTTTAATTCTTGTTTACAATACTTTTGATTTTTTTTCTGGTACATATTTTATAATAACTTTATTTTGGGCTGAAATCTTAAGTTTTAAATTTTATAAATTACTGTTTTGTTGTGTTTTTTAATTTTTGAACTCTTTCTTTTGATACCATTCTAAGAACTTCACTTCAAATGGCACTGATAAAATTTATGTGAATATATTATTAAATTATAAGATTGATCTAAAGCTCATTTTTTTTTGAAATTTCCAACATTATCTGATAGGCCTGGTTAAGCTATTGACATCATGCCACAACATTGATACCTATAGAATTAAAATTTAAGAACTGTGCAATCAAGTCATAAAATAAATAAAAATAATCTACTAATGTCTGAATGAAGTATGCCTAGAATTTTGTGTTGGACAGCATTCAGAGCATACAGCTGTGGGCAACAGATTGGACAAAATTGCTGGATGAGTTCACTGTTTTGCAGACGTTTGTCTATAGACATACATATTTCTTCTAAAAATATAGTTAATTTGATAAGAAATGCATGTAGGCAATCTGGGAAACATTTATATCTTACTATTTTATTCTTGCTTTCCATGAAGAAGACAAGTCTCAGTTACCAATTACTTATTGATTGAATGCTTTCATCAGAATTTTGATATTAGTAACAAAAACATGTTTTATTTTTCTTTTGTGTTTACACATGGGTTTTGAATCAGTTTATGAATGTCATTTCTAACACAATTAAAGTGCTTAGTATTGACAGTATTAGTGGCTATTGAAGTGATATCCTCAAAACCGACAATAAATGGATTCAGTCCTTTATAGACACACACACACACACACACACACACATACACACACAAAAAAAAGAAAGAAAAGAAGAAAAGAAAAGAAAAAAATTAAAAAGAAAAAAGACTAGGTAATCATTTTGAGAGCAAGTGCTGTTACTGGAGTTATCTTTACTCCCACTCGGGCCCGCAGTCACTCAGACTCAAATAAACACACAGATGCTTATATTATTTAAACTGTTTGGCCTAATGGCTCAGGCTTCTTGCTATCTAGTTCTTGTATCTTAAATTAACCCATTTCTATTAATCTATAAGTTGCCACATGGCGCGTGGCTTATCGGTACTTTACATCTTGCTTTTCATGGCAGTGTCTGGCAGTGTCTCCTCCCTCAGGCTTCTACTTCCCAGAATTCTCTTCTCTACTTATCCCACCTATACTATACTTCCTGCCTGGCTACTGGCCATTCAGCGTTCTATTTATCAATCAATCAGAGCAACACATTCACAGCATACAGAAAGACATCCCCAGCACTTCCCCCTTTTTTGTTTCTTTTTTCAAAAAGGAAGGTTTTAACTTCAACATAGTAAAATTACATATAACAAAAGAATTATCAAGCAAAAATTATAGTTATAATATCTAGTCTATTTGTATTTGGCAAAATTAAAGAAGATATGCTATCTATTCTATATTTGTGAGTCTAAGGATTTATATCTAACTTATCTCTTATTATAACTAAGGGAATTATAACTATCTACTCTTCAACTATTTATCAATCAATCAGAGCAACACATTCACAGCACACAGAAAGACATCCCCAGCAAAGTACAGAAGAAATATGGGAGATACTGGAGGAAAGATAAATGTTAGAGACTAAAGGGAGGGTAGTGAAAGTCAAAGTGATGTAATTATATTTTTATTAAACAATTTTCAGTAAACATTTTTGGTTGTTATTGTCAAAGAAAGATGTGACATACTCTGTGGAATAGTACAACAAATATAGACTAATTTCTAAAAATCACTATAAATATTGTTAATTTAAAAACTGGAAATCATAGTCACCTGTTTTATATGGTGTACAATAAGTTCCAAAATTAATGTCTAACATTTACTGCTATTCATAATATCAAAATCATAATAATTATATCATTTTTGAAATATATATTTAATTTTATAAATGACTCTACTTAAGCTTTTTATATTTTTCTACCACTAAATGATTATCTGCATTTTAGTAAAAAGAATGAAATAATATATCCCCTTAGTTTGTATAATGTAGAGATAAAAGAGATGTAAAATATCTGTGACTAAAATTTCCATAAATGATGTATAATTGGAAGTTTGTGTGTTTAGCATTGTAGTAACATTTCAAATCAATGCACTAATGAGTGGGGTCCTTCAGATGCTTAAAATAGTCCCCAAAGGATATTTCAGCAATAGTTTCCAATTTGGGGGCTGTTTTTGTAACATTTAGTGCACTGAAGCATTAGTTACTTCAAATGATGCCTTCAAGCCACAAAATAGCTAAGCAGCTGTAAATGGCTTTCCCAATTTCTGAGTATAATTTTAAGGGTTTCTATAAATAATATGATAAAATAAATATCTCTATTGCTTTTTTTCTCTCAAATTGAGTTAAATCACTACTTTAATGTTATTAAAATTGAGTGATTCATTTAAAAGCTATCTATGACTGAAAGTAGATATTTTGCATGGGTATGTAGAGGGAAAATGTTAAACCTTCTCATTTTCAAACTTCAGAATCCTTCCAACATGATATCCTTTCATCAGACATAATCTGTTTATTTCATTAAAACAAATGAAGCTGCAATGTTCTTTGGCATAATGACTGTCATGTAATAAATTCAATCTTTAGAAGTCATAGTTTCTCCACTTAAGAATAACAACTATCACCAAAAAAAGAAGCACTCCTATATGTCTATGTTTTCTTTCAGACTTTTATATCTAATCCTTTACAATTTTGTTTTGTCAGACAGTAAAAGCAAAATAACCAGAATCTATCCATGACATTCTGGTGATGTGCATTAAATACAACAAAAATTAGCAGTCACTTCAAGTCAGTTTAGCTCATTAAATAGCTTTAGAGTCTTGGAACAATTGCTTGGCTTAATTAATGGATAAAACTGCTTTGTTAATTATTAAAATCTTATTTCAGTGCAAATATATTTTCTGTCTAATTTATTTAAAAATTTCTGGGAAATAGAAAAAAAGGTAGGTACATGAAAATTATGAATTCAAGATTAACTGCAGTACTTATAACTCTAAAATAAAAAAAGATTCAGGTCTATGAATAGGAAACGGGAAAATAAATATGATATTAAAATTAAATTGGTATATGGTATAAAATATTGATAAGTGGACTATAATCATTTTGATGAAAATAAAATTGGAAATGATGAATAAAGAGGACATTAAAAAAACTATGTGTCTTGCTGAATACTGTTTTGAAGTACCTATAATTGCAGTTGGAGTTCATTTTCATTATCAAACCAAATATGTAAGTAAGTCCACATAAAGTATAGGTGGTTTAGTTTCACTCACAATTCTAAAGTTCCCAACCCAAGTTTTCATTATGGAATCGACATAGAGCTTTGGAGAAGTGGAGCATTATGCCAGTAGAGAGGAGTAATGAGGCAAAGCTTACTATATACTTGCCAGAAGTCAAAGAGGGGGTTTGGATTCAGAGAGGCAAATATTATATTCACTCAAACGTATAACTTCAGGGGCCCAATTCTTTATCCAGGGCCTCAACTCTCAACACCCCATTCTCCACAAACTGAACAATGGATTGACTATTGAAGTTAGTGCCTTCATAATTCAATCACCTCCTGATGTTGCCACAAGGAGGGGCCAAGAATTCAACATGTAAGCTACTTCGAGGAGCTCTTTGTATTCAAACCATAGCTGCACATTGACAATATGGTAAAATAACTGATGAAGTGGGTTTATTAGTTATTTTTCTGTCATTTGGATAAAACATTCTGACAAGATTAATTAAGGAAGAGAGTATTTATTTTGGCTCAATATGAGGGGAAGTCTATCACCGTAAGGAAGTCGATGCAGGACGACACTGAAACAGCTAATTACATTGTATCTACAACCAGGAAACAAATACCAATGATTGCTCCAAATCAGCTCCTCTAACCTTTAGGATAGACTTGCCCAATTTAGCCTAACCAAACAAGACTCTAATAGACATGCCAAGATGTTAAAGGAAATTAAATATTCCTCCCAGGTAAAATTAGAGGCTTGTGTCCTAGGTGATTCCAGATCCTACTAACTATCAGCAGTAATCATTACAGTAGGTGATAATCTCAAGAAAAGATTGAAAAATAATCTTAATTTTATTTTATGTCATGAACAAAGTGCCCACGTTTCATGAAAATGTTAAAAAAATAAAGAATAGAAGACGTTAAAAAAAAAGTAAGAAAGGAAGGAAGGAAGGAAAGAAAGAAGAGAGAGGAAAGAAAGGGGGAAGCAAACTCACTGAAAAGAAGAAATGTTCTATCACTACAAAGTTCTCAATACAGCCTACACTAATAGCAGCAATTATAATCAAGCATTGTATTAAGAACTGGAAATGTTCTCCTGACAGAGCTGGCCTAGCCTGCCAGCATTGCCTGCTGTATCTCTCTGCTTCCTGGCTACTACAGGGTGAAAAGTATAATAAAGGAGTTGGTGGTCACACCTATCAGCCATGAAGTTCAAGGTACTGCTCTGCTGAGCAAGGAGTTCCAGACCAGCCTGGGCTAAGTGATCCTGTCTCAAAAATGTAATAAAAAAGAAAAGAAGAAGGGAAAGGGAAGGAAAGAAAAGAATGAGTTGCAGAAAGCACAACACACAAAATTTAGCCAAAGATGTTATTCAAAAGTCAAGATGAAACACTTTTTCTTATGTAGTTAAACTAATTTACATTTATAAAACATTACATAGGGAGAGAGATAATATAATAAACACAGTATAAAGCAAACATGCAAAAATAATATGATTGATTATCATACAATTAAATAATATTATTCAGAATTCAGGCAGAAGTCAATGGATTAGAACTTTATACTACCCACATGTTTAATTTAGTGTAAACTAATAAATTATATATGAAGTAAGTCATATGATTTACTTAGACTATCTGGTCCATCTAATATTCACATTAGACTGATTTTGAATAGTTTCCTGAGATGCTTAGAGCATGAAGGTTCCATCCATAGGAATGTCACTTTAAAAGAGCAACTTCTGCTCCTTCCTACTCTCTGTAATGCCTTGGCTTTCACCATGAAATAATGGAGTGTGAAGACCCTACGTGGGCAATTGAGTCATGAGAGTTTCAAAGTTAACAGCACATAGAATCATGGGTCAAAATGTTTGTCTTCTAAATGGCCCAACAGCTGTTGTTGTATTTTAGAAATCAAAAATTAAACAAGATAGCAGCTAAAAATCAATGGATCAACTGGGATGATTAGCATACTTTCCTTGAATCAGAATTTTTAAGATCATTAGGGTTTTACCTTGATTTCCTTTATTACTGTCATATTTAATAAACCAAATAAGCAGATAAAGTATACTTAGATATACTTAGGTGGCATTATTAGGTAATAAACAAAATAGAGAGTTTCAAAGATACCAAAGTCATTTATGAACGAGAAGTGGTTTAATACTATGAAAGTATGGAAATTAACTTCAGAGAGAGTGAGATTTAACATAGTTCTTCTAAACATAATTCTATATGTATTATACCTGCAATTTGACCTAATTCAAAAAAAAGAAGGGAAATTGTGCATTAAAGTTGTGAATTCTCATTAAACACAACTTTAAAGTTTAATGCAATTTCTAACGAAGTACTAGCAGGTGTTGTTCATTTAAAGGGATTCGTAGGGAGGAGGGAGTATTGACAGGAATGGGAGAGAGCTACTAGAGAGGGAGAGTGGGACTGGAGATTGAGTTCCAAGGGTGAAGACATGGAAATTACCAAGTGGTCTCTATTCCTTCCAACTCTGTACATGTAGCTAGGATAAGTTCAGGGGAAATGCTGACTTTCTTCCAAATTCTGGCCATTTGTATTTCCACTGTCCATTCTACATGATACTATACTGTAAGTGAATATATTTAGGGAAACAAAAGCAAGGACGCAAGTATCTACCAACAAATATTGTATCTTCTTGAAAAAAGCATTTTACTTTAAGGAAAGGGACCACAGACATTAGTAGCTACAATGGGGCTCCTGACAGAATTAAAACATCTGGATGCTCACTGAAACCTTACACAGTCTTAAAGTTGATTTTTTTTATAGTTTTGTTAGAAGTATAAAAGTTGAAAATCAATGGCATAATACATAATTTTGATAAATTAAAATTGCTTCAACATGTATTGTCCCTTTCAACTTTTATATACTGTTATGCTGCTTACAAGAAAAATAATGAACACTTTCTAAAATGGGTTTAAAAGAATGATAGTACAAAGAGAGTCTTACTGAATAACATGTCTGAGGGCTAGAAAACAAGAAGGATCTCAGGCAATGACAATGACCCTATAAACCAAATGTATGAGCCTGTGCTGATCATAATGTTTATCTCTAGAGGCACAGGAGCTAAAGATCCAAGGTAGAGCTTCAGGCATAAAAGGGAAGAAAGTTTGGAAATGGTTAAGGCATCCTGCCAATTTTTCTTTAATTGTAGTCTCAAGACAGACTGTGACCATTCCAGGCTGTGATGATAATGAGAAACATAATTATCCTTTTTTGCATGGCCTATACATAATTAAATTGAGTCCAATTCCCCTCTTTAATGCAAAATGGAAGGTCTTTCTTAACATGAGAAAATTACACTTTGGGAAACCGTTATTACTATGCCTTTTGATTCAGAGAATACCATTGCCTATAAAATTCTCAGTAATTTCCATAATATCATTTAAAGATATTCTGCCAAAAAATTTGTCCTGCCATTTGGGACTTGAATGTGTATCCAGTTGAAATTGAGATGAAGTAACTTAGAAAGGTATGCTTTAAGCTTTTAGATCTTTAGAAAAAAAAAAAGTAAACCATGCAGCTACATAATTCCATGTGTACAAACACAGAAAGAAATGACTTCATCTCTAGCCTCTTTAATGAAACCTCCTGGGAATGTTAACATCATCCTGTTTTGCTTGTTTTCAACTACCCAAAATCCAATTCTGGCATATACACAATCATACACACATACATAAACAAAAACCCTAACACATACATACAAATATATACACATATAAAAACAAAAAAAATGAAAGAAAATATTTCCAATAGCCATATTGAGAAAGATCCTTTGGGAACATGATCAACATAATGCTTTCTCTATTTCTATAATATATATATAAAACATTTCAATTTTCGTAAGAAAGTCAAGTCAACAAATAACCAAGTATTGGGTTTTCTTAATATAGAAAAACTTGGCTTCATTATACCGTGTTTGTGTGTGTGTGTGTGTGTGTGTGTGTGTGTGTGTGTGTGTTTATAAAAACAGCTTAATGTTTAAGATTTTAAATGTGTTGTATTCCAGTGTAACAGCCCAGAGGCAAATGAAAGGAAAATCACATCAATTAAATAAATGTTCACTGTCCAGTCATGCAATTTATGTAAAATTATCTAAATGAGCTTTTTATTATACCAAGGAAATCAGCATAGAATACTTGTAAGGAGGTGTGCTTAATTCAAAGTTGCTAAGTAAATGTTCCAAGTATTAATAGAAGTGATTGAATCTGCATCATGATTCTGTCTTGGCTGTATCCCATCATGGTGTGGGTACTGAGGGTGGGAATATTTGATAAGTGATGAGTTCTTGAACTATGAACAGAGGGAAAACTGAAGAGATTAGAGACACATTTTCTTTCAACAACAGATGCTCAGTGATATAGGAACCTTCCAGTCTGTACAATTTTAGAGTTCTCTCATTAATTCCGTGTACTGTTCAAATGAAAGGAATATTATCAGTCATATTATATCAATAGAGGGCATAGAAACCATGATTGAACCACAGCAAAAAAAAAAAAATAGATAATACATTTTTAAACACAAAACCTTACAATAGAGTTATTCTTTAAAAAAATACTAAAATATGTACTGATTATAAAATCTTCAGTAAAAGCTGTTTTGATGTGGTATATATAGAGAGAACAATAGTTAAGTGCACTTGTTGCTCATACAGTAGAAGTTCAGTTCTTAGGAACTATGTCAGGTGTCTTGTGACCTTCGTAAATTCAGCTCCAGGAGATCTAATGTCCTCTTCTTGACTCTACACACACCCACATGTAGGTGGCGTTTCTCTGTGTCTCAGCAGTCACTCCCAAATAACCACCTAGAAACTTAATAATAAATACCCGGCCAATAGCTCAGGCTTGTTATTAGCTAACTCTTACAAATTAAATTAACCCTTTTATATTAATCTACATTCTGCCACGTGGCATTACCTCTCTTTCATCTTGCACCTCCTGTTATCTTTCTGTATCTGGCTGACAACTTCACTGACTCCACCCTCCTTCTTCACAGTGTCCTTAGTCTGGTTCTCTCATCTAACCTTATCTTGTCCAGCTACTGGGAAGCCAGCTTCCTTATTAAAACAATCACAGTGATATATATGCATATAGTTTAAAGGAATATTACACACCTCACACACAAATTCACATATGCATAAGTAAAATTAAATATTAAAAACTATTTTGCCTAAAATAACACTATGTTTATCAGCTGTGAAGTTTTCTTTTTCTTCTTTTTTCTTCTGATTTTCATGTTACTATATGCTTAGAATATAAAATTTTAGAAGCATATTACATTATAAAGAGGCTGGATATAGCCACTCATTATTCCTTTGCCTTCTCAATAAAGGAAAATGGCTGTGAATTTTGTTTACATGCATCTCTATTTTTAATGTATTTATTGTTAAATATACTTCAAGAAAACAAAGCTGTGGTAATGTTTTCCAAATTACCATATAGTATGACAGGAGAACTGCTTTCTCTCCCTTGGACTCATTGGTGAAAGATTATACAAGAGAATTCTAACTCTTCATCACATCTCTCTCCTTCTATTGTTAAAAGAAGTCAATTGTTCAAACATTGGAAATTTACTTGAGAATCTGGTTCCTTGTCAAGACAAAACAAAGTCATAGTTATAAACCACAATGAAGGTTTTCCAACAGCTCTGCTTTAAGATCAGGAAAAGGGCTAAATGATGTGTGAAAGGCACTTTAATAACTGTTTCCCTACACTTAAAGAATGCAGTTCATACACTTAAAATGTAACATTTGTTTCATTGATAGAATTGTTCTTAATTCTAGAGGTTTGCTTTGCAAAATAATTGATGCATATGTATCTTTATTGAAATAATCATTGTTTTATTATAATCTGAAAAAAATTATAAAGTAAAAAAGCATCATAAACTTCTCTCTTTACATAACTATAATTTATAATACAGTACTCTTTCAGTTGTCATTTTGATAGTCATAGTAAATATTATAAAATTTATCAAAAGCATTTTAGAATACTGTGGTTACAAATACTATGCAACTTATAAACCAGAAGAGTTTGATTGCTTTTCTTCAATTTTCAACCATTTTGCCCATTATTTTTGTAGGAGAGGCTTTAATTGGCTTAAATTTGAAGATCACAATTTTCACAGTTGTTGAAGGAAAACTGGCAGTTTTACGGTCTCCTCTTGAGTCAACGCCTTTGAAAGCAGCAGGCATTCTCTTACGTTTATAACACCAGACTGTTATTCCCTGCTGTGAGGGTCTTCAGTCCAATGAGACCACTGTTCAATGCCCCCAAGATATGGGTCATTGTTGCACCCTTCAGGATATATTGACATGATCATTGCTGCTGTTTGCGGGCATTTATGATGGGTGGGACTAGTGATTTCTTTTCTCCTTTGGTAGTTTCACAGCATCATTGGGTGCTACAAGATCTAGTCCACAAGGAGCAGGTTCCAAGTCAGTTTCAACTTGATTACTCCATCCTGTATATAATGTATATGATGTCTTCATCAGTATAATATGACCTTTGTTTTTCTTAAGACAGTCACATTGAATAGTAATAGCTATTTTGTTTGGGAGTGTCTTATACACCCCTGACCAGGCACTAGAAGGGACATTTCCCTCTCCTAATTCTGTTTTTTTTTTTCTTTTTTTTTTCTTTTTGGTTTTTTGTTTGTTTGTTTGTTTGTTTTTGTTTTTTTTTCTTAGATTGTCTGTGGTTATGGTGGGAAGTATTACCACCACCATAAGTTGTGTAACTTCCTTTATGTTACGAAAATTAATTTGTTTCCTTATGGTGTATTCAACAACCCTTAATATTATTTATTTCTTCCCCTTAGCTCATTGTGGAAGAGATAAAGTAAGTCCTGAGTGAATGTATATTGTTGACATGAGCACAGCCAAGTCAAGACTTCAATGCCTTAGACTCATGGGAATTGCAAATACTTCCCAGTTTGTGTTGGGAAATGTAAAACCTTCCTCTGGTTAAAGTACAGAAGTTTACAAACAGTTTACATTTACCTAAAGACAGTGTATGCAGACACTATCAGTGGTGGCCCCATGTTCTGAGATGATGGCAGCCTGAGACTACTCTAGTACAGAGACCTCTTACCAAGATTAAAGCCTTCACCATCTCCTCTCATGTTGAATGTAGCAAATGTTGAGCCTCCAGGTTACTGCTGGTGTGTCTCAATCTCCATCAGAACATGTGACCCACCTGAGGTCAGTTTTTCTGTTCATATGTCTGTGGTATCTTCAGTTTCCATCACCCCAGTTAGGCCAACCCCTAAACTGCAAATATCACAGAGCCTTTCTTTCTGTATTTCTCTTCACTAAGTTTACCCATTTTCTCTTGCATAGAGCCTGTGTTATGATAGTCCCTCTTCTAGAGACTTTGTTTTCCAATACCTATTTCTTGCAGGCTGTAATACAAAATTAAATAATGCTTTTAATACATTTTATTTGTTTTATTGTTTAGCTTTACGTGCCCTAAGAATAAATTAACAATATATTTTATAGACATCAAGAAGGTCAAACTAAGGAAGTTGTTCATATAATAGTGAGTCTTACCTTTTAGTTAATTTAGTTTAATTTTCCTATAGCTATTTGGACAGCTAATTAAATTTTATCTTACTTAAGTACATTCAAACTACATAAAATTTTTCTTGAATGTATTTCAAAAGAAAAGGTCAAGTATACCTGTGATAAGAAAAAAAACTGGAAAATTTTATATTAGGAAATTAATATAGTAAATTGCAAGTAAGGATACCTCAAGTCTGTTTAATAAACATGTTTGAAGAAATAGTTTTTTTGCTTTCCTTGGTTAATGAACACTATTTCATTACTGACTTAGTAACCTAGAAAAACATGACCCACCTCTTGCTATATCATAGGAAATAAGCCAAACAATATACCCAAGGTTAAAGAAGAGAAAATCAAATACAAAAAAAGGAAGAAAATGAGAACTCAACAAGGTTGAGCTATACAAATTTTGAGCCAGATATAATTAAATTGGAAATAAGTTGTGTAAATAGAAGATATGTTTCCATGGGTGAGCTGACATTTGTTTCTGTATTCACTAACTGCTATCCACAATGTCTATAATTCCAATCTCATACAGAAAATTTGAATGACCTATTTATTCATTAATTGTAACCTCCTTTATAGGATCAGAAGAAGTAAGTCATCAACTTGGTGTCAGCATAAAGTTCTTGGAGTTTGTTTGGGTTGCTGTTCACTGAATGGCTTGGGAAAGACATTGGCAGCTATGGGTCCCCATATGAAGGGTTTATTCAGAGTGGTACTCAACTCTATAAAGGTCAGCTCTGGGGAAGCAACTGTTTAGTTAGAAGCAGAATTAGTCATAAACAACACTAGACATTAATTGCAAATCCAATTATGAAATACTAAACCGATATACATTTTCAGCATTTTACTGCACAAAATAAGGTTTTTTGTTTGTTTATTTTCTTATCCCATTTCTCAAGATACAATATAATAAATTTAACTCCATAGAATGTCTAGTGGGTTTTATCTTTGTGCTAAAATTTCTTTATTCTTAAGAATTCCCAAACGTATATATATAATAAAATATGTTTGAATCCATCACTAAAATTTCTCTTTTCAACTACCTAAAAATACCATCCAACACAGCCCACCAAAGCATGTAAGAAATGAACAAGAATAGGACTTCTGTGAAAGGCAATACCTTAGTCCTTACATGGTGATTGAACTCATGACCCTCACCATCATGGTCACAGGCATAAGACCGGAACAAGACCAAGATAGACAAAATTCAACATAGGTGGGAAATGTGCTCTTTGGACTCCATCCCTTTATGAGGAGTAATTTATTGGCAGTTGATTACTGATAAGGGACTGAGGTTTTTTTTTTTGTTTTTTTTTTTTTTTTTTTTTTTTTTTGTGTGTGTGTGTGTGTGTGTGTGTGTGTGTGTGTGTGTGTGTGTGTTTTAAACTTGTGGCTTCCAGGAGACTTATGATGTTCCAGTGAAAGCCTAGGGGGTTCTTATCTTCATCTATTCCACAGATTCTCTGGGGAAGCAAAGCATAGATATTCCACATTGAGAAGGTGGTGTGCATTCTGTCTGTTAAGTCATGCATGTATTTGCTATGGCAACAGTTAGAATGGAAAACCTAGCCAATGTGATGTGAAGCAGTTCTTCAAGATCTCCTAGATGCAATATATTAACATATGGAATTTGGTCTTCACCACTATATCTCATTTTCCTCCATTAAGTCTATTTGATATTCCCCCAAAAGTTGTATTTATCCTGCACCCTTTTCTCTATTATTGCTTTCTGTTACAGATCTCCTTTTGAAATACAAACCTTTCCTCTTCCCTGTCTTTGCTGTCAATTTTGAATACCCAGCCAAATTTCTTTCACATAGTAGGCAGCTACCTCTAGCCACTCCTTATAATTTTGGCCAATCCTTGATTATATGATAACTTACCTCCTAGACATTTCCCATTCCCCTACTGTACACTCCATAATTTATTTGATGTGCTCTTGTTTTGTTCCTTTATTTTTTTCTTGCTCTTATTAGAGCTTTAGAAACAATCAAGCAAAACCAAAGCTGATTAGACTTCCATCTACATGACTGCACACTTCCTACTCTAATGACTTAATGGCAATAAGATTGCACAATAATTAAGAAACTAAATTGTCTAGGGATGCTGACATGATGCTAACTGTCCTACAGGGATTCTCTTTGAAAATCCTCCCAAACTCAAGTTGTTCTTACTTTTCGTTTTCCAAATAACCTGTTGATGTGTAAAATCAAACCATAAGCATATATCTGTTTTAAAGATCTGTTTTTATATATTACCATTTTGGGGATTATGAATATGGACTGTCAATTCTTTCTCTCCATCTGGTTCTGAGTGGGTTGTATTTATTTAGTGACTTCTTTCAAATAAAGGGTATAAAGTCTTCATTCAAATACTGATTCAGAAGCAGGTTTCAGGAAGGCTACACTTACTTGGATGATAACACTTGGAATTTAAAGATGACCCAGAAAACTAGGCAGTGAACAATTGTGGCTCAGAGCACCCCAGAAAAAAAAGTAGAGCTTATAATTTCCTTAATTATTAAGCCTGAATTCAAAACAACATCAGTTCAGCTACACCAACAGTATTTCTGTAAATGAGATCCAACTAAGTACTAAAACTGCTGTTGCTTTTACTGATGCGTAAAAATATTTATGACCTACTCTTATTATCACTATTTCTTGTTTAAAGTTATTCATTTAACCTAAATGAATTACTGGCATAAAATCATAAAACAGCAGATGGGAATCAAAACATGTTTGTGTATTAAATCAAATCTTTAACTTAAATTCTGCAAAATGTAGAGTCACATTTCAAACTTTGGACCACCTATAATTATGAGTTCCAAGAAGATTTATTCAGTCACAGTTCACAAACAGGAAATTAAGATAATTAAGTAAATGTCTGAGTTATTTATCCATGCATCTTATCTTCTTTTACTCACTTTTTTTTTAATATTTCTTATCTTCTTTTAAAATAATTCACTGTCATCTCAGACAATGGAGAGGATTTTTATAATTGATCTAGCTCTTTAGGTCTGACATGCTGTAATTACTTGTATATAAAACTGTCATGTTCATGAGTTAATGTTATCATTAAACAGTTCACTTCTTTGATTTCTCTATCTTTATCTGTGTGCACAAAATGTGGTATACTAAAAGTGGTCATATTTTTGGAAAAGTGGACAAAGTATGTGGTGCTGGATTATTTTATCAACAATTTAATATAATAGAATATCACTTAAAATTATAAATTTTTTTCCTATGGTATTTCAAAAAATGTACTGACATTTTATTACAAATTTACTTATTTTGTTATTACAATTTATTACAAATTATTGGTTGCAAAACAAGTCTAAATTTCAGACTGTATTTATAGGTATAAAATAATTTAGCTCAAATATGTATATTTAATACTATTTCCAAAGCCATAGATAATTCTGCCTGGGATGTAGTCAACTGTTTCAAATGGTGAAATATTCTTTATAAAAGCAATGATGAAAGTGATATTTGGATTATATGGACTTAATAAAAGCATTCATATCTAGACACACATAGAAATTTTAAAACTTTCTATTTATTTAGCAAATATCACATTTAGAGGATTTTACATTAAAATATTTTAAAATTTGACTATCATCTTGTATTTCTTTTCATTTATAGCAATAATACAATGTTCATAAATAATCATTGAGTAACACTGTGAATTTATTGAAGCCTAAAATAATGTCAGACCACTTTAGCATAATGAAATGATGTTGTTTCACTGATTTTCCATGTCATTATTTCTCATACAAGTGTCAGTGATGTAAGAAAATGGTTTTTAGATTCACTACAAATATATGTCAATTTATATACTGAAGTATTAATTTGTTTCATTGTAGAACCAATAAAGGATACTCACTGCATTGTCTATCTTAGTCATCTGAAGAATACCTGAAATGTATAAATTGTTAACTTACTGCCCACAATCATATACTGCCTGTATTTTAACATATTCATTAGAATAAATTTTTAAAATTTATTTTATTTAACATTTTTGTGGTGGTATTGTATTCCTCAAAATATTGTGTACCCTAATAAATTCATCTGGGGTCAGAGAACAGACAGGCACTAGATATAGAGGCTAGAAAATGGTGGCACTCATGCCTTTAATCCTAGCATTCCAGAGATAGAAATCCCTCTGGATCTCTGTGAGTTCAAGGCCACATTGGAAACAGCCAAGCATGGTGACACATGCCTTTAATCCCAGGGAGTGGTAGTAGAAAGCAGAAAGGTATATAAGGCGTGAGGACCAGAAACTCGAAGCATTTGGCTGGTTAAGCTTTCAGGCCTCTAGCAGCACAGTTCAGCTGAGAGCCATTCGGATATGAGGACACAGAGGCTTCCAGTCTGAGGAAACAAGACCAGCTGAGAAGTTGGTCAGGTGAGGTTAGCTGTGGCTTGTTCTGTCTCTCTGACCATCCAGCATTTCACCCCAATAATTGGCCCCGGGTTTGATCTTATTAATAAGAACTTTTTAAGATTCATGCTACATTTTTTTCATTTATTTTACATATGGAACACAGTTTCCCCTCCCCCCTCTCCTCCTATTCCCTCCCCCACTCAGATCTATCCCCCCCATCCACTCTTCCACCATCTCCATTCAAAAAGGGACAGGACTCCTATGGATTTGAACAAAGCATGGCATGTCAAGTCAAGTTTAGGTAGGACTGAGTTCCTCCCCCTGCATATAGGCCAGGTGAGGTAATCCAGAATGGGGAACAGGTTCCCAAAAGTCAGCAAAGCTCAGGGACAAGTCCTGGCCTCACTGCTAGAAGCCTTATAAACAGATCAAGCTACACAACTATCACAAACATGCAGAGGGTCTAGGCTGGTCCCATGCAGGCTCCCTGACTGTTGGACCAGAGTCCATGTGCTCCCATGAGCTCAGGTCAGCTGTCTCTGTGAGTTACCTAGTCATGACCCCTTGGCTAGTATAATCCGTCTTCGCTTTCTTCAGCAGGACTCCAGGGGTTTGGCCTAGTGCTTGACTGTGAATCCCTGTATCTGCTTCCATCAGTTACTGAATAAAGGCTCTCTTATGACAATTAGGGAAGTCACCAACCAGATTACAGTAGATGGCCAGTTCAGGCATACTCTCCTCTGTTACTATGGGGTCATCCTTGTTTTTTCTGGGAGCTTACCAGGCACCTAAATGTCCCTCCATCAAGATTTCTCTTTTGGTATTCTCTCCCTCCATTCTGCTCCCAACCTGCCTCCTGAGCCCATCCTACCCAACAGCACCCTCAACCCCCAACCCCTGCCCACTGTTTACCCAAGAGATCTCTTCTATTTCCTCTTCCCAGGGAAATCAATCTATTGTTCTTTTGTTTGTTTGTTTGTCTGTTTGTTTTGTTTTGTTTTTTGAGAAAGGGTTTCTCTTTGTAGCTTTGCACCTTTCCTGGAACTCACTCTGTAGCCCAGGCTGGCCCATTCATTGTTCTTTGGGCTGTCTTTGTTATCTAGCTTTGCTAGATTGTAGAATAATTTTTAATGGAAACAATATACATCCTAGATAGTAAGATCAGTGTCAAACATGTGAAAGAATTGGAGAAACAAAGTGTTTATTGGATTTACTTCTTGTAGAGTGGATAAAGGCTTCTTAGACCTTTTTCTATTCAAAGGCAGCTGCATCAGTGAAATATTTCTCCCAAGGATGAATGAAATGAATCAAAATTGCATCATTGGAGCACACTGCAAAACTTATTATTAAATGGTTTCCACTCTCCAAGTATTGGATTACTGTTACAAAACCTTGGGAAGAGTCCTCATGAGTCAAATTTTGAAACTGTATGATGTTTTTAAGTCATAAGTAAGTACATGATCTTTTATAGTATTCCCAATCCTTCTTGGTGGGAGTAGTTTAATAAAGAAGACACAGATACAAAACACTCTATCCATTCTTTCAGTTCTCATATTCATCCTGCCTCTTCCTCCTGTAAAGTTCTGTAAGCCTTATAGAGGGGAATATAGATGTATTGTTATTTTCTTCCATTTATGTTGAGTATTCAGCCACCATGCCACAGCCACAATCTTTTGTGGTAAACACTTTAACCAATTAGGAGTCTTTGCCGTGTCAATAATCCCACTACAATACAGAAGCCTACTGATCAATCCCTACCACTGCAGCAGAATTGATCTAAGGCTCATGGGTGCGCCTTTGTCTACCCATGGCCACCTTTGAATAGAATAGTTCAACAGCTGTGTCCATTGCTCTTTCAAACATTTTTGCAAAGATTAGTATTCTATAAACTTTTCTCTGTTTCTTTATGTCTCTTTCTATTTTTTTCCTTTTTTTCTTTATCCAAATAAAATCATCTTATAGAAAGTAGATATTGTTTCCCTTATTCCACATCCTCATCACAATAATTGGATTATTTATTTTCTTGACCATAAGTTACTTGAGTTCTTTATGTATTTTGGATATAAGCCCTCTATCAGATGTACAGTTGGTAAAAATATTTACTCATTCTGAAGCCTACCACTAAAGGGGAAATTATCATAGTAAAATGTAACATTAAAAAAATCCCTATCATTTAAATTAGTTATTTCATCAAATGAGCAATGATGAGAACAGATTCAAGAGCAAGGGATTACTACATGTTTACAATGAGTATTTATTTTCTTTTAACAACCCAGACACTCATCATGGAATAATGCCACGAGCCATGTTGCAAATGTCAACCTGTGACAGGCTCACCACTGCCAGATTGTATGTGCACTTTCAATATATGGGGTCAAGGAGGAATACAGTCAAGTTCTTACCTGTCGTTTCCTTTATAATGAATAGTAAAGCCAGTTCCTGTTTCCATCAGACACATGGAGTTGTTAAAAAGAGTCAAATCTTGGGACACAATATCCCACCAGTACAGTTTACTCTAAGATAAAGAGTACATATTTTACTATGGATAGGCAACTGCTTGTCATTATGAAAAGTTTTGTTTCTGTCATTGTTATTAATCTAAAAAGGGCTGTCACTTCTTCTTTACCTCTTTGGGAGTTTGTGGTGGTATTGTGTTCCCCAAAATATTGTGTACCTTAATAAACTTATCTGGGGTCAGAGACAGAACAGCCACAATATTAAACATAGAGGTTAGGCAGTGGTAGCACACGCCTTTAATCCTAGCATTCCAGAGACAGAAATCCCTCTGGATCTCTGTGAGTTCAAGGCCACATTGGAAACGGCCAGGCATGGTGACACACGCCTTTAATCCCAGAAAGCAAGCCTTAAATCCCAGGGAGTGGTGGTAGAAAGCAGAAAGGTATATAAGGCATGAGGACCAGAAACTCGAGGCATTTGGCCTGGAGAAGCATTTGGCCTGGAGAAGCATTTGGCCTGGTTAGCATTCAGGCTTCTAGCAGCAGTTCAGCTGAGACCCATTCTGGATGAGGACTCAGAGGCCTCCAGTCTGAGGAAACAAGACCAGCTGAGGATCTGGCGAGGTGAGATAGCTGTGGCTTGTTCTGTTTCTCTGACTATCCAGCATTTCACCCAAATACCTGGCTCAGGTTTGTTTTTATTAATAAGACCTTCTAAAGATTCATGCTATAGGAGTTGGTCAAACTTTAGAGTTGTCTAGATCTTCACATACCTTTAACTCAGCCTCTTGGAAATAATTTCCCCAAGAACTCAAGCTCAAGGTAAATTTTCTTACACTGTGTCTTAGGGAACTAGAAAGATTCCTCTGTCTTTCCAGGTTTTTCATCCTGTTTTGAGTGACACAGGGACTTTGAACCTGATTTATATTCTGCTCTTGATCATTCAGATTCACCAAGTCCTCCAATTTGATCTTTCTCAATTATCTGAGCATTTTCTATGATGTATTTTGATCATATTCTCCTCCTTCCTCTATTTGTCCCAGATGCTGCCCTCTTCCCTACACACCCACAGTTGTGTCTTATTTTGTTTTTCATCTATCAAGACAAATTTGTGCTGAGATTTAGTCTGTCTTGACCTTGTGTGGGGCATACATGGGCTTGTGGGGTATACATGGGCTACAAAGATGGTGCAGAGAGGAATTGAGCCTAAGTTATTTAAGCTGAGATTAGATACAAAGATCAGGAAATGATGTCAGTGCATAAACAGCTTGTAAACAAAGAAAGGAGTATAGGATGACCTTCAAAAGGATTGGTTTGTTCCTCCCACCTCCTCCTAGGTTTCTGAGGTTTTCTGCTATAAAAGAGGCTTACTGCCTAATAATGAAGGAGTTCTTGCTTGACTTGACTCCCTGCTGTGTCTGATTGTCTCCGGATAAGAGGGTAAAAGGAAGCCTGGGAAACTGGCAAGTGCTGCACTTACCTTTCCTTGGTTACAGGCCACCTCTTCAGAGGTGACCTAAGTTCCCGGTGGGGCAAGACCCCACAAGCTTGTACAAATTTTGTGCATGGCATATAAACACTGTAAGTACTTATGTGTAGCTGTCCTATTATGTCCATAATGTTTCCTTAATCACTACTTCTGGCTTACATTCTTTTCACTCTGCTTCCATGGTGATTCCTGAGACTTAGGGATGAAGTGGCAATATATATGTCACCTTACAGCTGAGTGTTCCCCAACATCTTGTTCTCTGAACATTGGAAAGTTGTGAGGCACTGTTAATAACCATATACTATAAATATAAGCTTCTTGGATGAGGGTTGAGAGATATACAGCATATCATTGAACTATGACTGTAACACTAAAGGTCTTGCCCTATCGTGAGGGTAGAAAAAACAATGCTATTCCATGATATTCCTGAAAGTCCCATTGCATAGAATCTTTCTTAACTCTTCTTTGAACAATTATCAATCCAGAACAGAAAACTGAACATTGAGCACTATCTGTAATATGCTTATTTCCCTCAGTAATACCTGTCCTTTTCCTACTGCCTTCCAGTCCCTGATTCTCTTGGTAATTTCAACTGGCAATAACCAAGCATCTCTTATAGATCCTAGGAGTCATTTTGTTAATGAGTTTTTTTTTTTTTTTTCACTATATTGCCTCATCTTATGCAGCCTTTCCTTCAAGCGAGACTGAGTGGTTTAATTATTCAGGTTTTTCTATTATAGTAGACAGATCCCATCTACATCATTCATTGTCCCATAGTCTTATATGCCCGGCTATGAAAGGCTCCTTTACTTGTTGGAAAGACTTTCCCAGTTCACACAGTTCACATGCAGACTCTTCTCCACAGATCACATTTTGTTTTTGTGAGATACCTCAAGAAAGCCTCAGTCTAGAGGTTGAGTCATGGGTTTCCTCTTCCGTATTAAATCTAGACCTGAGAAATATCGACTCTCACTTCTATTTTAAGTTCTCCTTCGCTGTCAAGTCATTCTCACACATTCCAAGTTTTGTGTCTCATAAAAATACTTTTAGTATGCCATAATTTTTTTTTTTTTTGGTTTGGATCTTCCCTCATCAGGTGTCAGAAATGGAATGCCAACACATCTAGTTCATCTTTTTTTTTCTTCCATTTTTCTTATCAAATCAGAGGCTAGTGTGGCAGATGGTATTCACATGTCTTCCCGCCAATGCCATTGCTGTTCTTTCCATGTAAGACCAAGTTTTGGGAAAACCCCTAGACTCATGCAGCTGAATTTATCATCAAGAATACACACCACCGTACACCATCTAGTGAATGATGTCCACTTTGGGATTCCTACAAAGGACAGTCCACCTAAATGAAGCTCAGCTTCATACTCCCTATTGCTCATAGCAGGGAAGCATAGTGTACCATCTCAAATGGAAAAGGTTGCCCAAACAGGATGGTACTCACAGATGCTCCACCTTCTGAGTGGTCAGCCTCTACTACATTTCCCATGTACCATAACAAGAAATGTATGAGAGACCCTCTAAAACTCATGTTTAGCTCTGTTGGGCTGTGTGTAAGTAAAAAAAATGTGTTAAATCCTTTTCCTGGGAAGACAATACTATTCATACCAAAGAAAGATGACTAAGGAAGACAGAAGTCAGTAACAGATTTAGGAAATCATTTCACTTAAGTCCAACTTAATGACGGTTTTGATATTTTGAAATTGTCAATTGTGTTGTTTGATAACTAAAATTTTCTCCTTTACAATAAAACATGCTTTTAAAATGGGTTTTTAAAATGACTTAAAAATCATTCAGATATTTAATGTTTTGAATCTAAATAAATCCATATTAGATTAAGTGGCATAATTGACTAGGGTCTTGTTCCATGAGGGTCAAGCAGTTAATATCATTACAAGAGAGGAAATTTAAATGTGAATGAAATGTCTCATTCCAAAGCTCATTGTCTCTGATAGTACCATAGAGATAAAACACCAGAGAGACTGTAAAATCTCCAGTTTCCAATCAGTTGATAATGGACTACTCTAGAAGAGATGTCTTGGTGTGACTGTTTACTGCACCAGGCTATCCTATTCAAACTGTTATTTGCAAGTGTATAAAACAGTGAGATGGAGCCACACTTTAGGAGCTTATTCTACCTTTATCTTGTGAAGATACTCAAGCGAATTGAATTAATAAGTGTGGAAACACACCATAGAAAATAATTTTTTCAGAGATTCTATTCACGATCAAGGACTCAGTGAAATGATTTAATCTTGCCGGTACTTTCTACCTCTCAAGCATAGACAAATTAATGACCTATAAAACTAGATTTTACCATTTACAGATCTGAATCTGAGGCTGTTCAGAGGCCAGTAAGTCAAAAATTTTATGTTCAAATGTTATTCAGTTTGAAGTACAATAAATCTATATATTTTTATGTAGTAGAGAACTAAGAGGAAACTGCAGAGTAATTATTCTTGTGACCATGAAGTGGCATTGGATGTGACCTAATGTGTAATTATGTGTGCTTTACATAGGATGGAATGGCACTACCCTTCTAGAGTGAAACAGTGAAAATATTACATTTGCTTAACTAGAAAACCAGGTAAATTCTGCTAAGGATGCTTGGAGACTGCATTTTAAGGAGTTTGTAATTATTCATTCAAACATCAATAAACAAAAGTTTTTGCTTATAATATACAGTGTTCCTAAAAAAAATCAGGGGATTCTGAGGGAAAATACTGATATTTAAAATAAAAGTTAAGTATACAGTGAAAATAAGACATTGAGTAAGTTACAATTGTATTACTTGTTTTTGTTGTGATTAGGAGAACCCTAAATGTGGATTAAGAATAAAATGGATGCTCTCAAAAATTCTATTTCTACATTTAACTTCCAAAATGTGAAACTATATAATATGCAGTATGTGCTGTGGGATGTCTTTCTGTACACTGTGAATATGTGTTGCTCTGATTGGATGATAACTAAAGCTGTTTGGCCAATGGTGAGGTGGGATAAGATTAAGTGGTACATTAGAACTGGAGAGAGATAAAAAGTAAGAAGAGAGGGCCAGGCACTACGAGCTACCACCGGGAGAAGCAAGATTTGAAAGTCCTGGTGAGCCACGAAGCCACATACCAATGCATAGATTAGTAGAAATGGGCTGAGTTGAGTTGTGAGCGCTAGCTAGATCGAAGTCTAAGCCATTAAGCCATAAAGTTTGCAAGTAATATAAGCCTCCGTGTGTTTACTTGGGTCCAAGTGGCTACAGGACCAGGTGGGACAAAGAAAAACTTCCAACTACAAGTATGTACATTCATTGAATTCAAAATTAGTAATATATAAACATCACTTTATGGTACTTTTGACATACACCTTTTTATATATCACAATGATAATAAATCAATGATTTTTATAATACTACTATTCACAGAAATATTGTTGCTTTAGAAACAATCCATTTTGGGCAAACAAAGATGCCTCAGACAGTGATGGTGCTTGTAGTGAAGCCTTGACAAAATATGCTCAATCTCTGGACCCCACGTAATACTGAAAGCAGAGACTCAACAAAGCCATCTCTAACCTTCAACCACAGCTATGGCATATATGCACATGAACACATCAATCACATACACACACACACACACACACACACACACACACATACACACACACAGAGCAAAAATGCATAGCTTCTACTTTAATTTGTTCATCTTAATAAGTTTCTGTTATATTCAGATAGATATATAAAAAATTGAAACACCATGGGAGAATATTTATATACCATCTGGTATCAAAAAAAATTAAAAAAATTTCTAAGACATACAGCAGATAGCTTAAGAGAAATTTTATTTTGTCTTATTTATTTATTTATTAGCATTTGCTATGTTTTCTTACCTTTTAATAGACATAATTCATAAGGTAACTGGATTAAATCCACATGTCTTTTCCAAAAATATGATGTTTAAGTTTGAAAATTAAGGTAGAACCAACAGAACTTTGCGGGGAAAGCTCCTGAAACAGCTTAATTAACAAAAAGATATAGTGGGAGTGAAATTAAAAATGCATTAGACTCAAATGCTATCTGATTAAAACCCTAGTTTCTTGCCATCTTCATTGATGGTAAAAGTCCATCCAAAACATTGTTCACGAGGGAGAAGCAGTTGGCTGAGATTTACCTACCAAGTTGTCATTGCTTAGAAACCATTGTCTGAGTGGATGTCAGAGAGTCTGGGAACCTGAGAGTTTTCTTATGGAGAGCTTATTGAGGATGTACTAAAATAAACCAATTAAATAGTCTGTTGATATTTTTCGGATAAGCCTCTAATGTTGCCATCTCTCTTTGATTTGAAATAGAATTAATGCCAACACAATTTTACATCTGTTAAAGGATAGATGGGCCTATGGGATTTATCAGATGAGAATGGCACTGAACACAAAGCCTAATGACCCGACTCATAAGTCAACAGGTTAGAAGAAAATAGCCAAATCCAGTAAGATTTTCAGTGACCTCCACACAGGTGCTGAAATGCACATGAATATATAGAAACTTACAAGCAGCAAATAAACACATAGATAAACCAATAGTTCACATTAAAATATTAGATATGGTACATGATGTTTTCATCACATTGTCTTATATACTGTTTCTTTCTATAATGCTTATGAAGCTGAGTTCATTTTGTTTTTGATACAAATTATGACAGAAAATGCATTTTTGTATCAAAACTATAAAAAATGTATTTAGGTTCTTGCTTTTTGGTACTATCGGTACAAGTTCTCCTCAGGAGCACATATTAAAAATTTTAGATAAGAGGGAAATGGTTAGATTACCTCACTAATGTGTCTGTGTGTTTCCTTTGCACATGGTGATTAACAGGGAAATTTTCATGAACTGCAATCTGTATTTTTCACACTTAGACTTTGACTAACAAGACTTGTACTTCTATAGTCTTCCCTTGATGCCTTTCCCAATTGTCTGTCATTTTTGTTTGTCTTTAGGCATTAGATCTAATTATGACCATCTTGAGCAATGTAGAAGTGACTGCATGTACAACTAGAACTTATTTTTATCAATTACAAGGGAAGATGCTAAAATATTCACATTCTTATTGGGATTCTTTGTATCTTTTGAAAAGACAACTTATTTGTGATCTCATATGGTGGTGGAATAAACTCAGATTTTAAGTTCCTATATCATAAGTTCACTAATATTATAATTTAGTTCCAACAAACAGCATGGTGGAAACCCGAGGAACAAATCCTGTTCTAATGTCATCATATTGAGGATTAGACTTCATGATGTTGGGAGTGTTCAGACATGTGATATTTTGATATTAAATTCATAATGAAGAAATATTATCTATGCATATCCTAATAACAGTTATAACTTTGAAAAACACCCATGAGAAAATTGCTGATAAAAAGCAACATACAATTCGAATGCTGGGTTTAATCACACATCGGTCAGTTCCAGCATGGCTAAACATAATTTTCTTGTCACATTTCTCTGTCAACATCCTTGGTGAGAAAGTAGCAACTCATGTATTTGTAACACCAGGGAAACTAAAGTAGTTGACTTTACATGAATCTTATTAAACAGAAAACATTAATATTTTGTAAAATTTTGTAAATCTAATTGCTTTCTGATAGGGTCCTATTGAAACAGTATTCACTGGGAATGTGGATGTACCACAGTTCCACTGCTTTAACATACATGTTCAGAATGACTGCTGAAAACACAGCAAAGACTTGTTCAAGGTGTGAAATTCTAGAGTGATTTGTTTTGCTGTCATATACATAGTTTGCCCAAGGGAGTGTGTCCTGCATGTGAGCCTAACAATCTTATCTCTTTATGAGAGAAAAAATAAATGAGACTTACCAGTGTTATGATATTAGTGTTATTTTGTGAGCTCTTATTTACATTCACATGGCTGTTTACTGAATATTTATTAGAGAACTTTAACAGGTCCCAGTGTACCTATTAAATTTGTGGATGCAAATAGCTACAAGTCTTCTGAAAACCTGAATGTATCATGAGTTTAAGGAATTATTTAATATTCAAATTCTGTTGGGAACATAGCAATATTTTTAACATCTTAGTACAAAATATAAAAAATAATTTGGACTACCTCATTATAATCTCATCAGATTTCAATTTAAACATTCTTGAATTAAATGATCAATTGGGAGTATGTTTATAGCTTATATTTATACTAAATTTAACTTTTAGTTTTCAATAATTGAACAAAAGATAGAATGAAATATTGGTGAGGAAAATATGTTTGTGAGAAAATACAGCCTGTTCTATGTACATAGGTTGGTCCTTACTTCCTGCCACTGACAATCTAGTTATCAGTGAATAAGCTGTCTGTACCTCACATGAGAATGGTGTCATTGAATATCATTTCACTGTGTTTGGTATCCAACATACTATTTTTTTTATTTCTTGAGAAAGTAGTAATTACAAGCAATTCTATGAAAAGAAAAGAGCACAGTGTTGTAGTAGACAAAGGGAAACCCTTGTTTGTGGCACTTAACTGAGAGACACGCTATGTATTAAGAAGGAGCAGAAGCCAGGCGTTGGTGGCTCACGCCTTTAATCCCAGCACTCGTGAGGCAGAGCAAGGCGCATCTCTGTGAGTTCGAGGCCAGCCAACTTGGGCTACCAAGTGAGTTCCAGGAAAAGGCGCAAAGCTACACAGAGAAACCCTGTCTCAAAAAACCAAAAAAAAAAAAAGAAAAAAAAAAAAAAAGAGCAGAAATCAGTGTTAGATGATAAGAAAGAAAGACCACTGAGAGCTAATATACATAGGACTTTTCAAGCTACACTAAAGAGTTAGTAATCCCAAGTTATCCTTGCAAGTTACCCAAGGACACAACTTGTAGGAAAATTATGCTTGAACAGAAACAATTGTTAGAATTTACTTGAAAATACACCTGTGTGTCTCATAGGTATTGACCATTAAACAAGTATATTAACTGGGACAATAAATAGTAATGATTTCGATTTAAGTGGTGATAGATTGATTTGAGAGTTATATAGTGAGTGAATAGATATTTGCAGTTTAAGCTTCAGAGAAGGAATGGCATAGAACATACAAACACTTTCTACTCTTCATAAAACTGCAGGTTATTTCCAGATACAAAGTAAGTAATAAACAGACGATTTACTCAAGGTAAAAACATGATTACCTATTCTAATCACATATTTTGCACATACACTTTCATACACACACACACACACACACAGAGAGAGAGAGAGAGAGAGAGAGAGAGAGAGAGAGAGAGAGAGAAACAGGCACAGACACATGCTCAGACATACAAGGGAGTGTGGTTTGAAACTACAAATGTCGAACATTGTATTTGTTGAAACTGTATGCTCGTTATCATGTGCTTAAATCAACATTTTATATTTTCTGCCCTTCCAAATACCCACCAAAACAAGTTCGCTGACATCAGTGGGGATGCAAACAAGGAGTGGCAAATCTTCATTGGAAACAATTGCACAGGAAACTGGGCTATCAGAAGTAAAATTACAATATTAATATTTTTAGAATTAATAGAATATTAATAGAAATGCAAGTTCCATAAGCTGAAATCTGTAAATCATATTTTTGCTCTCAAATATCTTAAAATACTCATTCTGGATATTGTGAATGAATTCATAAAATTAAGAAGAAATGTTAGATCTGAATATTCAATAGTGAATTTGAAAATATATTTTCCTTAAAAAGATGGCAAGTAAGAAAAATCTGCAAAATTGTTCATACATTTCTTTGATAATCCTTCCAAAATTCAATAACTAGATATCTGGCTATAGAACTGAAATAAACAGTAAAAATGCTCTTTAGTTTGGTTCAAGCAATCAATACATGGTAGGACAAGTGGAATTCCATGTAAATACTTATTGCAAAGCTCTCTTAATTTTTTTTATCATCTAAACAAGTATTATAGCTACTTCTGCCACACACATTTTGTCATTTTTACTCAGTTATGCCATTGGAGTATAAAAAAAGAAGACACAATTTCTACTTGAGTGCATGTTGTCAATAAAATGCTATCCAAAAGAGCAAGGGCTAGATTTGATTCATTAACTAATGTCTAACTGTGGCATACTTAAAGCATAATATCACTTCTAATTTTCCTAACATGTGTCAATACTGATATTTAATGTTGGAAAAGCATTGAATATTGCAATCCTAAGTGTATAGTCTGTTTGGTCCTCATTTATCATAATATATAATATTTGAGTTTTTATCTATGTGACTGGGATTTAAGAAAAACATTGTAAAATGTTGTTTGTGTGTGTGTGTGTGTGTGTGTGTGTGTGTGTGTGTGTGTGTGTGTGTGTGTGT
>CABHPQ010151766.1:0-44174 GCA_902168405.1 Peromyscus aztecus
CACCTGCCTCTGCCTCCCAAGTGCTAGGATAAAAGGCGTGTGCCACCACCACCCAGGTAGGAATGGGTTTTTATTCCACATCTATCCTGTTTGCTTTGGCTATACACAACACTTTCTTTATTCTATTGCAAGACTCTAGTAGTTACCACACAAAATACACATTTTCCAATTTTGAACTATTTAATAGTAAATGGAGGCCTATAAAGATAAACATGTACAAAGAACATGATAGTGGCCCAGTTTCCAACTACATGGCATAGATAATTTTTGTCTTTTTTAAAAAATTCTTTGTGTCTTTTACATCATGCCTTCCGATCCCCCCCCCCCCCCCCGCAAATAAAACAAGATAAAATTTAAGAGGAAAGCCAGGCGTTGGTGGCGCACGCCTTTAATCCCAGCACTCGTGAGGCAGAGGCAGGTGGATCTCTGTGAGTTCGAGGCCAGCCTGGGCTACCAAGTGAGCTCCAGGAAAGGCGCAAAGCTATACAGAGAAACCCTGTTTCGAAACCCCCCCCAAAAAAAAAATTAAGAGGAAAAAGGAAAAAATAAAAAAAGAAAGGGAAAATTTCATCATGGAAGCTGCAGTGTGGCACAGTGAGTCACACAGTAAACCTCTTTATCCATACATTTTTACATGCAGGCGTTCATCGCAAAGAATCATTGGTCTGGTTTGAGCCCCCTGGTCTCTGCTGCACCATCCACACTGGGCGCTCACTGGGACTTTTTCTGGACACCCAGTTGCTGCCCTGTGTCTTGGGGATCCTGCAGTCCTGGGTCCACAGGACTGACACCCTCCCCCACAACCCCCGTACTGCAGCAGAACACAGATGGAGTGGATGCTGGGGTGGGCCAACACATAAACCTGGTTCTGGGTCTGGGTAGTTGCAGGGTTGGTCAGCCCACCAGCTCTCCCCACCAGAGCTGTCCTGGCTAGTTCACCCCCTGCAATGATGAGGAAGGGGCAGGGCCAGTTCTCAGGCTTTCCCTTCCTCAGAGTTGGTTCTCCCACACCTACACCTTCAGGGCCAGCTCTACTGTGTTGCCCAGGCTAGGCATGGGCACCACAGTGCTACAGCTGATGAGGGGCAGGGACAGCTCTCCTGCTCTTATGACATCAGGGCCAGCTCTCCCACCTGCCTCAGGCGTTGAAACGGGGGCATCTCTCCCCTGCCCATGCTGCCACAAGACAGATGAGTAATGGGGACAGAGCTCCCATGCTCACACCATCAGAGCTGACTCACCTACACCTCTGCCAACAGGGTCAGCTCTACTGTGCTGCCCAGGGGAGATGCAGGGCCTGCTCTCCCAAGTGTTGCAGCTGGTGTGGGGCAGGGACAGTTCTCCTATCTGCCTCAGGCATTGATGGGGGGAGAATCTCTCCCTCACCCATGGCATAGATATTTTTAAAAAAATATTTACATTACTTTAGCAAATCGATCTGAAAATATAATGGCTTCTCCCTCATGACTCAAATTAAAGATGCAAGTTGAATTACTATGAGGTTAAACTATGAAGTGAAAGAGTAAGAGTCATCAATTTATTCATTTGTTCTACAAATATCTGAATAACTTCTCTTGTCAAAGTACCTGGCACTTTATCTTCATTATACGTCTATGTCAACAGAAAGGAAGACAATAACTATACAAATAAAAGTGGCAACCACAGAGTACTGTAACTGTCAGAGATACAGTGTCCTCAGCTGGAGCGTCTCAGAGGGAGGCCACTCTAGACAGAATGATTGGGAGAGCCTTCTCTAGGAAGTTCCTGTTCTGGCTGGGGAGAGAAGCATGCCAGCGTGAGACAGCAGACACATGAAACCCAAGGAAGGACCAGGGGGCAGTGCCCCAAGAATGAGCAAGGGGGTGGGTGGCACAAGATGTGTCTAAGCCTAAGGAGGAACTCAGTATACAACACAGGGAGACTGGGGGAGGGTTTAAAGTAGTAGGCACGAGACCTAATGCGATTGACATTTTACAAACTGAAAAATAACCAGAAACTTCTTTCAAAAAATAAGCTGAAAAGGTGCAAACATTAAAGAAATGTAAGCAGTCCTGTAGGACTTGATGGCTGATGAGGAGCCGCAGGGAATTCAGTAACCAATACATACAGATTTACAGTTCATGTGAGGAAAGAAGCTAAACAGTAAAAAGCCCACCAGCACTTCAAGACTATCACAGAGGAGCTATCATCAAGCAGTACTGGCTTGTAGACAAGATGAGATAGTGTCTGAAACACAGTAAACTCTCATTGTAATTTCAGAGAAATAGCTGGGTATATTTACTGATTCTATGCAGTAAAGTTTCATTATTTTAAAACTGTCTCTTAGGCAGTTATTTTTTTTTTAAAGGTAATTGAATAGTGTGGGAAACTTCTACAATTCGTATTTGATGATGATGTCATCTCAATGGTATTCACCATTCCAGACAACTCCCCCAAATAGGTATTTTTATCCCACTTATTTTTATCATCTCTATAGGACCTCAACGTCTGTTGTAAATTATTTCTGAGTAATGAATTTGACTGGACTGATAAATGAGTCACTCTAAACTGTACTGATGTGGTGTGCTATTTACTCAACTTATGGTAGTGTTATAATAATATTTATAAATGCAATCTGGTCACACTTCTAACATTTCTTTACACAGATACATACATTCATATAGCTATTTTGATATGCAATTATTTCTTAAGAAGGGAAGAAATGTAGTTCAAATATTATGGTTTATCAAATCACGCAATTTTCAAGAATTAGGATCCAAATGTCAAACCAGGAGAGTAAGATACTGATGAAAGAAACATGTTATTTTAACATTTGATCTCTGTATAAAAGTACATTTAAGTTACATTTTTAACAGATACTTGAGATCTAAGGCATTGTAATTATTCACTCATAGATAAAAGAGCAGTGCACGTACACACACACACACACACACACACACACACACACACACACGCACGCGCGTGCGCGCACACCCCCCCTCCCACTTTTCACTGAATTAGTCAGGTGAACTGTAAGGATGAGGCCATGCTGGGCTGGTTTATTCAGAAATGTGCAATGGGAATTTAAGATTACAGATAGAGCTGGGCGGAGCAGGAACAGTTTTTCAGCAAAGCAATTGCAAACAAGTGAGCAGAACAGTACATGAAGGTTCCTGAGTAAAAGCGGTTAACAGAAAGTCTAGCCCTGTGGTTTCAAGCGACTTTACCCTCTGCTTTTCACTGGTTTCCAGGTTCAATGGTGGGAAGGGTACAAGTTACTAGGCAGGTTCTGAAGAATAAAGCATGATTCAATTCCAGAAGGAAGATAAAAGAGACACAGGGGTTACTTATGGCCAAGATCTAAGCCGGGAGTAATTAAACAGACAGCTCTAGAACACCGTCACTTCATCTAAAAAATGCTGGGCTATGATCTCAACTCTTGGACAAACCAAATTTTGGAAGCTTCAGTTTCTAAGCATATCTAACTAGCATAACCTATAAGTTTACCTTTAATTCATTATCAGTATTTCAATGGATCTCAGCTTTCTGAAGAAAAAAACCATGGCTTGCAAATTCTCCTTGGTGTGTTTATATCTCATTGTGTCCCCTACAATTTCTAGCACAACTTCCCCCAGAGTACTTATTTAGTACTGGAAGACATCAGATGTATTGTTGGGGCAGCTCTAAAACCACTTTTCATTAAGCAGTGGGGCTAAGAGGACAAAATCCTAGGTGGAAAAGACCCATTGGTAGAAGCTAGAAGAAAACAGATCAGATCAAAGAGGCTCACAGGAAGGACAAAAAGGCTCCAATTTGGGCAATATTGAAGGATCTAATACAAGAATGGAGCCTGAGCTTTTACTCAGGGTAGCATCAGGAACTAAGATCTGGCATCTCATGAAGCTACCTACTGGGAATGTGTAGAGGGAAAGAAATACAACCAAATGAAAAGAACCTTGTATCATTCAACAAATGTCTCCTTCTAACAGCAAAGAGGAACTGCTCATGTTTACACAACCTGCTGGTCCTATGACCTTGGTCATGATAATCTTGACTACAGGAACAGATACAATTTTGAACAAGGTTTCCTTTTGCAGCCTTTAAAATGTTAATGTTGGCAAAAGGACATGACTTCATAGAACTGAATAGCAATTTAACTTCTGCATTAAGTGATATCTGTAGGTGGTTAAAATGGTTAGTCTTGTAGCACTGTGATATGATGCTGTTCTCTGCAAATGTATTGGGCCACATCCATAGCTATTCTGGGATGCACATGGTCCACAGCTCACAGATTTAGCACACCCAGTTTAGAGTGTGTGTCCCTAGCTCAGTGTCCTACACCTTGTTGCTTAATCAGCAGTTCTAACAGCTTGGGACCTATCTTTCTAACCAATCTTTTTTGTCTGTTATTTTCCCCCCTATTAGAAGCAACAGCAGAATTCACTTTGTATGTTTTGTAGACATCTGCACTTTTTTTCTGAATGAACTTGCAACAGCAAGGGAATACATTTGAGTTAAAAAAAAAAAAAAAGCTCCATGGAAAATGCCAGTCATTGAGGAATGGGTGGCCCTTGAGATTGGGCACTGTTTTGTTTTTGTGAAAGCCCAGTTTTAGGTGTTTGTCACATTACCCTGGCATTGTAGTTCTTTCTCTGCAGTTTTTTTCTTTTTTATTATTTTTTTGAGAATTTCATAAAATATATTTTGACTGCTGGGCATGGTGGCACACGCTTTAATCCCAACACTCGAGAGGCAGAGGCAGGACGATCTCTGTGAGTTCAAGGCCAGCTTGGTCTAAAAATTGAGTTCCAGGACAGCCAGGACTGTTATATAGAGAAACTCTGTCTCAAAAAACCAAAATCAAACAATAAAAACAACAAAAAAACAAATATATTTTAATCATATTTTTTCTTCCTCTCCAACTCCTCCCAGACCTCCCTTCCTCCCCCCCTAACTTACGTTCTTCCCTCTTTTGGGAAAAAAAAAAAAAAAAAAAAGCAAAACGACTCTGGCGTGCCTTGGCAGCTGCTCCCAAGCACAGCCTCTCCATCCTCCTGCTCCCTCCGTTTCTAGAGGGAGATCATTTCACGGTAAATCCAGTTTGTTATCTAATTTTATCTAATTAGTTTAATGATGGAATCATTATGAAACGTAAGTTGTAAAATTACGATTCCTTCATAATTTTGACTGTACATTTAAAAACCTGACACTCTAAAATTTAATAAATATGGTAGAAGTAAGTGTTTTATGAATAAAAAATTTTTGATAGAGTTGAACTTATCTAGGCTAAAGCCTTGGGGAAATCCAAGCTTGCTCTATTTGAAATTTAAAGCCCACCATGCACTGCTACTATTGACAGCTAAAACAGAATACTTAATGCACTATTTAAATATTTTTGGACCATTATGTTTCTATATAAATAAAGATGTCTATTAACCAAACCAGCTGGAAGAAGTCAGTGAGATATCTCAATGTTTTTGGATTTGATCTGTTGAAAACTAAAGGATTAGGAATTAGTATGGATTTACTATTCACATTCAGTGAGTTTCTGGCTAAATGTTTCCTGAGTAAAATACAATCATTCAGGGGGCTGGAGAGTTGGCTCAGGGGTTAAGAGCACTAGCTGCTCTTTCAGAGGACCCGGGTTCAATTCCCAGCACCCACATGGCACCTCACAACTGTCTGTAACTCCAGTTCCAAGGGATCCAACACCCTCACACGGACATACATGCAAGCAAAACATCAGTGCACATAAAGTAAAAATAAATACATCATTAAAAAAATCCTTAAAATCAGTTTAAAAAATGCAATCATGCAGATGCATACAAAGACTAAATTCAGAGTACCTTAAATGACTATAATTCAGTTGCAGTTTGTGCTGTGAATGGAATAAAGTTTTATTAAATGCAGGCAACCCCCATGGCACACACACAAAAGACAGAAAAGATATTTTAATTGCTGAGAATACGGAGTAAGAGTTGGAAGTGTAGTCTTCTGTCTGTACAGAAGGCAAAATCCAAGATGAGAGGACAGTAGGGGTCAAGGAAATGCTATTCCCAAAGAGCAAACCAAAGCAGGGTCTAAATCCTGCGTAAATTACTATTTGCAGAATGGTAGCTAAGGATTAACAGCGTAACTGCTTGTTAACCAAGAGGGTTTTCAATTGACTTTATTAGAATGTGAGTGTGTGAGTGAGTGAGTGAGTGAGTGAGTGAGTGAGTGTGTGTGTGTGTGTGTGTGTGTGAGTGAGAGAAAACATTTCAGATTTTATATAGGAGAAAAAAATGAAAAGGTTTTTGTTAAACAATTATAATACTTTTGACAAAACAGCAATTGCATAAAGTAGTATTGCTCTTTTTTATTTAATGAAACAGGATTTCTCTCACTCTATAGTCCAGATTAGCCTTGAACTCATGATCATTCTCCACCTCAGCCTCCAAAATTCTGGAATTAGGGGCATGAACCATTGCATCTGGCTTCTATATACTGGTAGTAGAAACATTTTTAGATACAGATAGATTCTAAGAGAAAGAAATGTACATACATGTACAAATGTATTTTTCTATCACTTTAAACTCTGACCAGCTTAGTGCTATCAATCAAAATAAGACTTGGCTTATTTAGTGCTATCAATCAAAATAAGCAGACAGGAAAGAACCATATATGAGTCACAATAAAGGATATACTCAATGGAGTTCTTGCCTAGCATGCACAAGATCTGACTTGCTTCCCAGCACCTCAACAAAGATAATAATAGAAAATTAACTACAATTCTTGCTCTCTTTCAAGCTTTTACTTTATTTATTTCCTTTTTGATCTGCCACCACTTGTTCATTCATTAATATTGGCACCTTGCTAACTATCGTCATCTGCCAGCTACTCACCAAGCACACACAGACATCTACTGTACACTTCAAACTGAACACATCCCAATAGAACTCCAGGTCATTGCCCCTGAGCCCGCACCTTCCCTCCCTTTCTGACATTGCCATGCACTACTTTATTTCTAAAGTTAATCACTAGAGTTCTTTTCTCTCTCTCAATCCAACCTATCAGCAAATCCACTCAACTTTAACTTTGACATTTCACCATTATTATTAAATTCCATCAGTCCCTCTCTGGTACAGGCCAAACTATTGAGATAATTTCTCAGCTAGTTTTCCTAATTTTGCTGGCCCTCAATCTCCAGGGTTTTGATAAAACAGCCACAGTGATCCTGTTAGTCTTTGGCTTATGCTCTTCCACTAGCTTACCATACTGGTTGATCACAGTAAAAATCTCTACATGATGCAACACTGAAAATAGCTTAAAATTTGATTTAAAATAGATTAAGTCTCAAAATTATATAATATAACAATATGTGATTAACTTTAGGTCAGACCTAAGATATGTATGCAAATTCATTAATGGTGATTATTTAAGCCAATCTCTTTGAGGCAGGATTACATTTACAAGTTTGAAAGTGTAAGAGTCTAAGTATGCTCAGTGCAATATTACTCGAAATAATCGAAACCAAGCAATATACTAAAAATCCATCAGTAAAGGAATGGCATATGACAGAATTCCATGAAGCCGTCAAAAAGCATGATGTGTATGCATTAGCATGGAAGATTCTCCTATGCCTCTTACGCACCCCTGTTCCCTCTGAATTACCTTCTCATTGAAGCAACTTCTAGTCACCTTTCAAGAAGCTGATCCCAGAACATCATCTCATTTAAGAAGCTGTCTACCCTCTGCTAGGAATCAGGTACTTAACATGTTTGTTGAATAGAATAAAGGAGAAAATAAACACACACACACACACACACACACACACACACACACACACACACACGCACACGCACACACACATTAACACTTGCACACAAACATCAGGTGGTGCTGCTGCATGCCTTTAATCCCACTTGCACTTGGGAAGCAGGAGGATCTCTGTGAGTTCAATGCTAGCCTGGTCTACAGAGCTAGTTCCAGGATAGCCAAGGTTACACACAAAAGCCTATCTCAACCCCCGCCCCCCTCCCCTTTAACTAACTTGAAATTTCATTATGAAAATCACTTGGTATCTATTTTGTTTTTGCTTTGAATATAATGTAATTTATTTGTATGCCACAGTATCGACTACTTACTGATAAGGAACTATGGCCTCTTCCAGCAATCTTAAACAACATTATATGGAAATGCACTGCAATAAGGAGGTGTTTTGTTTTCATAGTGTTAATATATAATTAAAACAACTGTCTTAGTCACTGTTCTAGTGTTATGAAGAAACACAACGATCAAATGCAACTCTTAGAAAAGAAAGCATTTAATTGGTAGCTTGCTTACAGTTTCAGAGGGTTAGTCTATTATCACCACGGTGGAGAGCATGGCAGCAAGCAGGTAGGCACTGGAGTAGTAGCTGAGGGCTATATCCTGATCCATGGGCAGAGAAAGAGAGAGAAAGAGAAGGAGGGAGGAGGGAGAGGGAAAGAGGCAGAGACTGGGCCTGGTGTGGATTTTTGAAACCTTCAAAGCCCACCCCCAGTGACACATTTCCTCCAACAAAGTCACACCTACTCCAAAAAGGCCACACCTCCTAATCCTTTCAAACAGTTCCACTCCCTAGTGACTAAGCATTCAAACATAGAAGCCTAGGGGGGCCATTGTTATTCAAACCACCACATACAACATACAGGTTACTTATTTGTGATGATTAATCTTGATTGTCAACTTGGTGGAATTTATAATCACCATGGAAATGAATCTTTAGGCACATCTTTGGGAGATTATTTAGATTCATTTAATTGAAGTGGGGACCCACTCTTAATGTAGGCAGTGCCATCCTATGGACTGGGGCTTGAGAATGCGCGAGGGTTCATCACTCTCAGCTTCACAACAGCAGATAAAAGGTTACAGGCTGCCTCAGGCTCCTGCTGCAAGACATTCAAGACTTGCCCACCACAATGGCCGAACCTTTGGACTGGGAGCCAAAATAACCCCTTCTTTAAGTTGCTTTTGTTAGGGTTTTTGTTTCCCACAGCAATGAAAAACTAATACACTATTGAAATTTTATACTTACATCTTTTCCAATACACTCACAGGGGCATTATTTTTTAAAATAATGGAGTTTAGAAGCTACCGATTTATAATCACCTAAGTTTAAACACAGAAGTAGTTTAAAAACACTTTTCTTTGTAACACAAATTATTAAATGGTCTTATGAATAAAAAAACTGGAGTCAGATATTCGGGTGAAAGCTGAAAGATCAGAGGAGTAGAACAAGCCAGCCACAAGTTCTTACTGCTAGGAAATCCTCAGCCCAAGAGAGCTACTTCCTGTATACTCATACCTTATATACCTTTCTGTGCCCTTACATCTTACTTCCTCTCTCTGCCCAGCTACATCACTTCCTCTTTCCGCCCAGCTCTGTCACTTCCTGGGTGTCTGTACAGACCTCCAGACCTCTATGGTTAGTGCTGGGATTAAAGGCGTGTGCCACCACTCTGGTTCTGTTCCCAGTGTGGTCTCTAACTCACAGAGATCCGGATGAATCTATGCCTCACAAGTGCTGGGATTAAAGGCGTGTGCTATCACTGCCTAACCTCTATGTTTAATATAGTGGCGGGCTTTGTCTTCTGATCCCCAGGCAAGCTTTATTTGCTAGAGCACAAACAAAATACCACATTTCCTACTACACTTTCATTTATTTAGTGTGTGCACATGCTATGTTGCATGTGGAGGTAAGAAGACAGATTAGAGGACTTAGTTCTTTCCGACCATGTGGTTCTTGGGGATTGAACTCAGGACAAGCCTTGGAGGCAGGTACTTTTTACCTACTGAGCCATCTCATTGGCCCTAAGAAACAAGTTTCTATCTGCATAGCTGATCTAATGTAGTTCTTGTTTTTTTTTTTTTGTTGTTGTTGTTTTCTTCCAGAAAATACATGTTAAGACTTGTGATGGCTACTCTTGGTTGTCAATTTGACTACATCTGGAATTAATTAAAGCCAGAATTTTTTTTTTAAATTAAATCTGAGGTGAGAAGATCCACCTTTAACCTGGGCCACTCCTTGTGCTGGCAGTCTATATAAAGGACATGGAAGAGGGAAGCTTGTTCTCTTTGCCTGCTTGCTCTCACTGGCGAGTCCATTCCTTCACTGGCATTAGAGCCTACTTCTTTGGGATTCTGCCACATACTGAAGACCAGCTAAGACATCCAGTCTAGTGGACTGAACAACTACTGGGTTCTTGGGCCTTCCATTGGTAGGCAGCCATTGTTGGACCAGCTGGACCACACTGCCTGTAAGCCATAAATCCCCTTTCTCTTCTCTGTTTAAATTCATCCTGTCAGTTGTGTTCCTCTAGAGAAGCCTGGCTAATACAGGACTATGATATTAGATAAAGGAGGAGGGGAGAAGAGACCCACACTAACCTCAATCTTATCAAATACTAAAAAAAAAAAAAAAAAAAAAAAATTCAAAACCCTGGTGAATATTTATTAAATGAAAAGAACTGCCAACCATCCAGTATTCTTAGAAGGACACTGTTCCAGTCTTCTCCATTTAATGTCCAGATTGGAAGATGCTATTTACTGGCCTGCTTCCTAGTCCCCACTCCTGCTCGCACCCAGACTCTGCATCCTGACGTCGGCCCTCCTCACTGTGTCACTGTCTTCCCGTGACTGTCACTCGCGGTTCCATCAGCACACACTCTCTCAAGACAATTCCTGCTCCTGCTCAGAACAACTGAAAACTTCTGACGTTTCCCTCTTGATGTTTGATATATGTAGTAAAAATACAAATTTAAGTTCTAGTCCAAACTCTGACCACAAACTGGGTTTACCTCATCATTTTAAAACATATTTTTCATCAAAATAATCAACAGTCATTAATCATTACCATATTGAAAATTTCTACATTTCTCTATTATTTTGTGTTGCTGAGATTAAACTAAAACCTAGGGTCTCATACACACTAGGCTAAATCATTATTCTCTCTAACAAAATCTTTTTCTTGTCTCTAAAATCTGATCTGTGTCACCACACATCTGTAACCCCACACGATCATTTCAGGCACTGCAAACCACTTAGTATTTAGAAAGTTTACTCCATCCCTCTTGTTCTTTCAAACAATATAAAAAGTTCAGCATGGTGGCACACACCAGTGATCCCAACACTCGGAAGGTTGAGCTATCTACTCAGTTCCAGGCCAGTCTAAGCAACACAGAGACCTTATCCTTAAACCAAAATAATAAAGTAAAATAAGACCAAATCAAATAGTCTAACAGGATAATGACTGTACTTGCATTCTGTGACAGAGTATTAATATGCCATGATTATTTCCGTCCTGTCATTTCTGCCCTTGGCTAGTATTACCTCTAGAATTGGCTAACTAGCTTTTCCCTAAAATGTACATTCAAGTTCCCTTTTTAGGCCTAATATGACATCATAAATGCATACTGTTTCAAGAATTAAAAAAAATTGGTAAAGTTTTAATTGAAACTCCAGAGAGTTATTAGTCTTATGTAAAAACCATGAACAAGTCCTCACACTGAGGAGAAAGTGGTAACAATAAAACATTTAGTATTTAGGTTTTCCTTAGTGTAAGAAAAAAAAAGATTATTAAACTTAGAGGTAAAAAAAAATGAAGGCAACCTATACTTGATATGAGAAAAGTCTGTTGCTGGCTGCTGTTACCATCAGCGTTAAAAACACACAGTAGTTTAAAAAATAATTTTTGATTATATTTTTATTCACTTATTCTGTGCATGTATACATGGCATGTTGCATGTGGAGGTCAGGATAACTTATCTTTTACCATCTTTTAGTTTCAAATATTCATTTTTACCAAAATACAAGGGCTGATTTAGAGTGTCCCAGCCAGTTGTAGTAGTACACACCTTTAATCTCAGTACTTGGGAGGCAGAGGCAGGCAGATCTCTCTGAGTTGGAGTCCAGCCTGGTCTACAGAGCAAGTTCCAGGACAGCCAGAGCTACACAGAGAAACCCTGTCCCGAAAACCAAAACCAACCGACCAACCAACCAACCAACCAACCAACCAAATAAATAAATTAGAGCATCCCTTTTTAACTCCACAAAGACTTCAATTAACTTTTATAAAAGGTCACGAACAAAGAACACATCCATATTCTAGACAGGGCCTTCAGGATGTCTGAAACAAACTCCCACCCCCTTCTGTCATATCACAATTTATTAGATACTCTGGTGATTAAAATGGTTTTGGACTTGTTCCGTAAGATGAGCTGCAATCTCCAGCTGCCCTCCCTGAAGATCCTCATGTGGTCCAGTGCTAGTGCATGAGGGATCTCTTGAAAAACATAGCTAGGTTTGTTCCAGCATCACACACAAGAGCCTTTACCCTGTCTGCTTCTTGCCAAGAGGGCAACCTCAGTCACAGTTCAAACCAGGCTGTTTGGAACTCTCCATGGTTCTGACATCTAATGGTGGGCTAGCATCCTCAGAAGCAGCAAAAGAAAAACTGAAGTCCTAGGCAAACAGGAAATCAGTGGTCCTTGGTCATTTCTAAATTTCCATTCTCATGACTCACATCCAGTTATAACCCATCCCTGCTTTATATTTGCCTTATAGGCTCCTGGTGTACACCAAATCCTGTAAAAATACCCTAATCTATTCTTCTCACATCCACTATTTCAGAATTAAGAGTTCAATAAATTTTAGAAGAGAGTTTAACCTCAATTTGATTGGCATAGCAGGGCTACTGCAATTGGAAAAAATAAAATTATAATTTCTTAGGCCTGCTTCTTCCTTCCTAGAAAGTGTACTAAAGGCCCCGAGCTAAGGGAAAGTGGGAAAAGATAAGGATGATGTGACCAGCAGTAGTGACAGTTTTCCCTTTCCTACCTGCCCGTCTGAATCCAGGCAGCAGAGAAATAAGAAGCAGTCTACAGCGTCCTGACTGCTAGTCTATTTGTTTAATAGGAGGTGTGTATATGGGGGTGAGGATGGAGTTGAAGGTGGAATAATGTATCAAAGAATTGTCAGAATCAACCCCAAAAGAACTCTTGACTTTTATCTTACTCTTCCACACCCCAGTCTGTACAGTACTGAGTTCATGGTGCACCAACATTTTCCTATGAGGAGACATAGTCAGAAGATGTCATTTTCCTCAAGAAATTTTACAAGTCTTTCAAAAAATAGTTTCACAGAGAAACAAGGAAAGGGCAAGGCTATAAAACTAGCCAGGCACTAAACTGATGAGGAGTTTTTGCACCAACTAGATGGAGAAAGAGATAAATCATTGCATGGTGTTTGCTTGGTCCTAGCCTACTTTTCCTCTACTTTCTCCCTGGGGCGGGGGAGGGTTATACAATGGTTCTAGCACAGGATCCACAGTTACAATGTCTGGTTTCAAATTCAACTGCCATCACTGGTGAGCTGTGTGACTGGGCAGGCTACTTTCTTGTGCTGTGGTTTCCACTGCACACTACAGATAACTATTTCAAAAGGTTTTATGGAGAATTAAGTAACTAGGGTTAAACAGTTAAAATAAAACCCAGAGCACAGTGTGATGAGTACCTGTTTACTCTTACATTCAAAATTTACCCTGAAGCTGACTGCTTCCTTCTCCTGCACCACTATTTCCTGAATGCAGGCCATTGATACTTCATGCTTGAATCTTGGCAATGGCCCTAAACCAGCGGTTTCCAATCTGTAGGTTGAGACCCCTTATGGAGGGGGTGTCGAATGGCCCTTTCACAGGGGTTGCCTAAGACCACTGAAAAACACAGATATTTATAGTACGATTCCTAACAGTAGCAAAATTAGTTATGAAGTAGCAATGAAAATAATGCTATGGTTGGGGGGAGGTCACCGCAACATAAGGAAGTGTATTAAAGGGTTGCAGCATTAGGAAGGTTGAGAACTACTACTGTCTCTATCTCCATTCCAGCCTGTTTTCCAAACACAAGTCAGAGTGATTACGGAAAATGAAGTGCCACATCATGCCATTAATTAGACCAAAATTCTTCACTGGCTTCCAGCTGCACTCAGTATAAAAATTTCAAGTCCTTACCATGGTCTACTAGATCCTACAGGATCTAACCATTGCTCATCCCCAATCCTCCCTCCTTATCTCTTTGGCTACTCCTACTCACTCTGTCATCCTGGGTTCCTACCTCAAAGTCCTTGCTGCTCTCTGTGCTTAGAGGCTTGAGGCTCACATTGTTTTCTTCCTTAGAGATTCAAGTCTGTAAATCAATTCATCAGAATGTTGCTCTAAGCATCATTATGTGGACCCTACTTTTCTCTTGCTTAATTCCTGTTAGTATTCTTTATCACTTGCCATGTTGTATGTTTGTTTTCTTTTGTCTATCTACCTATCTACATAAACTTCAAGGGATTGACAATGATTCTGAGGAGCTAGGTTTCATCCCTCCGATCCCCATCCTTAGGTCTAGAACAGTACTTGGCACACAGTAAAAGTTCAATAACTATTATAGCTGCTTTCCTGCTGAGCTGCTCCTGGCCTGGCTCTAGAGAGTAGCACCTAGCTCTAATCTATCCTTTGTTGTGCCGACACCTTTTGTTTCTCTTATTGCCCTATGTGAATCTTGTCTGAGAGTCAAGGATCAGAGAGTCTCCCAAGGGTCCAAGGCCTATGCAAAACTTGGTTCAGGAAACCCAGAAAACCATGGTACCTGAGAAATCAAGGAATTTGCACTTGGCATTTTATCTCTGGGAGCTGCTTTCAGGTTGCTTTGAAGGTATGGAAATTAACTGGCTAAACTGTAATTAGAGAGAAATAAAAATGCCCTAGGTGAAGGGAGAGTGCTTCAGTCCTTCGAGGCTGGACCTGCAGCCATGAAAGGCTAAATTCATTCTTAAGATGAGTCTTCTTTCCATGGATCCACGTGAACCCACACACCCGTGCTGCGACACACAGTGACATTTCTCGAATTATTTAATGAATAAATATTTGCTGTTATAGTGCCTAGGACATGTTCTTTATACCATATTATTCTAACTGCTCCCTTTCTTCTGTTTACTGTTCTTCCTACACATGTCTAGACCCTTTAACTGACACACTGCTTTCATAATGTACTTCTTCTGTTCAAGAACACTGCTCTCTCATCTAAGCAGGCCCTGAGTGTTCTTGGAAGATAGATCCACATGATCTGGGAGATTAATGCAGTTTGGAAAACACAAGGTAAAAAACATCTTTTGTTATTACTAGAGATTTTTCGATCTTTAATTTACCCATATACAGTGTAATTCTCTACTTGTGATGATAGAATCCTTTTGCAAGGATCAGGCTGGACGTGGAACACATCATAGGAAATACTAGCTCACAGAAATATCAACTGTCATTTTCAAAAGTGACCATCAGTTGGGAGTCGGGTGGCACACACTTAATCCTAGCACTGGGAAGGCAGAGGCAGGCAGCTCTCTCAATTTCAGGTAAGCCTGGCTTACATAGAGAGTTCTAGTCCAGCCAGTGCTATATAGTTATACCCTGCTTCCAAATGAATGAATGAGAAAAAAAAGTAATCATCAAACCTGGGTGTGCTACAAGAATATAATCCCAATTTTCAGAGAGCAGAAGCAGAATTACACAAGCTTCAGTCCAGCCTGGGCCACATGAGAGATCCTTTCCCAAACAAAACAAAAACACAAAAACAAAACAAAATAACAATGACAATAAAAACAAAATAAAAAAGAAAGTAACCACTGGGCTCTAGATGAACTCAAAAAGATCTTGGTGTGTAGTCGAATTTCTAAACAGTCTTATTAAATAAGAAACACAGCGCCAAATACAGAGGTAATGGCCAGAGATCAGAGCACTAGCGAAGAGCCACGACTACCTTATCTTACCACCTCACCGCCGTCACTTCCCCAGAGAGAGCTTCTTCCTGTCTGACCTGCGCTTTTATTGCTTTCCTGTTCTGCCTTCTCATTGACTCTAAGCCCAGCCACATGACTTCCTTGTCACTGCCTGTCTATATAGACCTCCAGGTCTCCATGGTTGGCACTGGGATTAAAGGTTCACATCATCATGCTTGGCTGTGTCCTTGACCATGCAGAGACTCTGCCTGCCATGTGATCGAATTAAGGGCGTGGGTTACATGAGCACTTCTGTTCCTGGCTCACTATGACCTCTGATCTCCAGGCAAACTTTATTTACTAACATACAAATAAAATATCACATTTCAACACAAACAAAACATCACCACATTGGTGCCCTTCCTGCAGCCTCTACATTTTGTTGTTTTTCCTTCTTACCAACAAGGGTTACTAAGATACCAATTAGGAATGGACTTGCCCAGCATGAGCAAATGCCCTGAATTTAATCCCAGGACCACTACCCCTGCCAATGCCCCACCTAAAACAAGAAAAAAAAAAATCAGGCCCAAATTAGAAATACATTATTACAGATCTTTGAAAAGAGAATTTCAATCCTACTTTAATTTTCCTTTTTCCTTCACAGTTCTTTTTGTTTGTTTTGAGAAGGGATCTATGTAGCCACAGAACTTGCTATGTAGATGAGGATGGCCTCAAACCTACAGAAACCCCATGCCTCTCCCTCCTGAGTGCTGGGAGTAAAGATGTGCACCACTACACCCAGCCCTCCTCCATAGTTTTATTTTTCAATGAGGTTGTAGTTTGAATTTATTTTGCTTATATACTATATCAAAGTGATGGGGGTGAATGCAGATACTCAGTACTTTTAGACTTATTCCAATAACCAGTGTGCACAAATGTAACATGATACAGACCTTGCAAAAACTGACTCTCCTTTCTAGAAGTTAAAACTCAAAGTCATATTAAATAACATGGATTGGATATTAAATATAGGATGAAGTTTTAGAAAATTGTCTTAATTTGTACTATTCCCTTGTATGGTATGCTCATTATGAGGAAAGGGCTTTGCATAAATTACAAATTTTTCAAAACTGTCATATGACTGATATTTTTATGTAAAAGAGTAAGATGTACTATCACTAAAACCAATGCCTCAGTATGAAAAAAAATCTGTGGAAGAACTGTGTCTTTAAGAATTCGGAAAGAAGATAAGCCAGAAATGACACATGCTTTTAAACCCAGTACTTGGGAAGCAAATCTCTCTGTAGGTTAGAGGCCAGCCTGGTCTACATAACAAATGGTCTAGGCCACTCAGGGCCACACAGTGAGACTCTGCCTCAAAAATTAAAACAAAAAAAATTCAGAAGCTAGATCTAATAGAGGCATGTAGCAGGCATACTTCAGGGGACCCATACATCCTTCTGGGAGGCCTGCTCACTGTTCTAAGCAGCTTCGATTTATGCCACCTATAAGTCGTGTTAGTCAGCTACATGAGATTATAACACTTCTAAAATAACTTGCTTCTGGCCAGCTCTACCCCAGTCTGAGCGACCCCTTGGTGGGAGCACATGGAGGAGGAAACTATTCACCTTGTGGCAGCTCGAAGTGAAAGAAAAACAGGAAGGGTCTGGTGCCCCAACATCCCTTTTCAGGGCACATTCCCAGTAACAGTGGGACCCACACAAAGCCCCATCTCCTAACGATTCCAACACCACTCAATAATCCCAACTCTAGGAACCAGGCCTCTATCACATGAACTTTGAGGGAAGCTTATCTGAAGCACAGCACATATTATACTATTCCTATGTATTAAACACATAGTATATGATACATATGTACACACCTGACCAAATGATAATTATAGTACACTGTCTTTTATACCGATGGAACTCTAATTTTCTTCAGGCAACATTCCCACAGTAACTTTCACTTTAAAAGAACATGTTAGTCAGGTGTGATGTCACCTGCCTATAATCCAAGCACTAGAAAGGTAGAGTTAGGAGAATCATGAGGTCAGGGTTACTCTTAGCTATACAGTAAGTATGAGGCTGGCCTAGGTTATATGAGGCCCTGGAGAGAAAGGGAGGAGGGGATAGGATGAAGGAGAGATGAGGAAGGGGATGGAGAAGAGGGGAGAAGGAAGGAAGGAGACAGAGTGGCAGACAGGGAAGATACATCATTACTACTCCCTTCTCTCCAGGCATGCCTTCCTTTATTTCAGAGGAAATAACCAATTTCCCACAGATGAGTCTGATTGCTTTCAGGGGCACACATACTATTCTCTTGCTGGTACTTATTATGGGCTTCGGAATGCTGCGTTTTGGTTTACTCACTCTTCTGTATCAGCCCCATGAACCCAGACAGCTCTACTACAAACCCAGCAACAAACCTGAGAGGAAACGGGCTCTTTTTTACGAAAGACTTCAGGATCATCTCACTTCTGAGAAAAAGCCAAAGGAAGCAATGGCCACTTTCTGTTGTAAGTACTGTTAGTGGGGACAGTCTACCAAAAGTTACAGGTGACACTGATGGCCAAGTGAGGGATGTAGAATGTGAGGTTCTTGGGAACATGGCTGAGTCTATTATCAACTAACTTGGAAGGCTGTCCTTCCTAGTGTGGAGATGAAACATTTCCTCACACCTCAGACAGTCTGAGTCAGTTTTTAGTACTTGTAATAAAAAAGCTGCTTGATCTGAAGGGATACTGTGAGTTAGATTGAAAAGGGAGTTGTGCTAGGCGGTGGTGGCACAGGCCTTTAATCCCAGCACTTGGATGGGTACAGGCAGGTGGATCTCTGAGTTCAAGGCCAGCCTGGTCTACAGAATGAGTTCCAGGACAGCCAGGGCTACACAGAGAAACCCTGTCTTGATAAACAAACAAACAAACAAACAAACAAACAAACAAACAAACAAACAAACAAAAAGGGAGTTGCATCAGATCTTCTCTGTTGGGAAAATGAGAGACAAAGAGGGAGGCGGGAGGCTGCCAGTTAGTTGTAAAAACTGAGCTGACATGGTATATATAAACAGGAACTTGTAAGAGCAGATAGGAAAAAAGCTGGGAGGCAGAGGAGGGACAGAGGACTGTAAATAGCAAGAAACAAGAGGCTGCTCTAAAGAACAGGGCCATTCCTTTAGGAGGGGATTTTATTTGGCTTTCTAATTCCCAGGATGGCTCAGCTAGGCTGCCTTGCTTTCCCCTGAATCCCACAGAGATCTCTTGATAAGCCTATACTGTGCACCTCATAAAAAGGTGGTTTTGGGCAGAGAGTGTTCCATCATTTAGCTAAGCTATACGGGGGTACAAGGAAAGGAAAAACTACTTAGGCTAAAATTTCAAATGAAAATAGCAATAGCTGAGGGAGATGAAGGATTTAAGAATGGTTTCAATGACAGAAAATGTAACAAAGAAGACTATACACATAAATAAAATACCAAAAGATGTGCTTAATTAGTGCAGTACAAATGGACCTTAAAAGTGAATATAGCAAGTGTCGGAGTGTTCCCCTGACAGAAAGGCTTCCGAGCCAGCATTAGAGTTTCAAATGTTTTCCTGCTCAGAGTCTGACCTTTCATTCTCAGGCTTTTAAAGAGTGACACCAGAGCCTGACACTTCTCTCTGCAATCGCTTTCCCATCTCATGTCTCTCTTCACTTTCTCCTCTCCAGGTAAGCTCTGTCAATACTATCCCACATTAGTCTTGAGTAAATTCACTCAGGTTCCTGACAGGGCATCTCTATGGTTTTAGATTTTTCAGTTCTAATACAAATCAATCTTTCTAAAGCAGAACTCAGAACATGTCATGTCTCCATTTAGAAACTGAAGAGCTCTTCCCTGCCTGCCAGCTCAAACGCACACAGGTTACTCTTAGTCTAGTTAGCATGCAGAGCCGGCATCACCCAGCTTCACTGTCTTCTATGGCCTTACTCTCCTTTCCTAGTGCCTCTTCTTCCTCCCCACCTTTCTGCCCCCATGTGCTACAGTCAAGCTGAACTGCTTTGTCCTCCAGGTAAACCTCATAACTTTCTATTTCTGTAGTTTGTTCACTTTACCTTCATCTGAAATTGCACCCCACCGTGCAAAATCTAAACTATCTTCATAGGGGTTACGGAGCAGCTGTATATTCATTCTGATTAATAAGATCAACATATGAATAGATCAAAAGTAGAAATATGAAAAATCCCTGAACGGTTTCAAATTCTCTAATACTTTACCAAAACAGGAAGAACATGCCCCCTAAAAGGGAGTTTACCAAAAAATGTAGCAGCAACCCAAGTCCTATCCAGGGATATATCATACATCAAGCAGAACACGTTTTCAAGAGCCTTTCATGTTCCAAATCAAATGCCATCTCATGAAAAAAAAAAAAAATCCTGCCTTGCTTTTTAAGTTTGCTTATTGAGACAGGAGTAGGTCTCAGATATTCTAAGATATTTGAAAGCAAAAACCCACACCGAACAAACAACAAATACACCCCCCAAACAACAAAACAAAATCTTACTTAAATAGTTCACAACATGAATAATGTTAGCAAGTTATAAATACTCAATAAACATATTCATAAATGTATTATGAGGCTATTGGAAAACAAAAGGACACTGAAGTCTCCTTTTCTATCTTCAGACTAGACTAAGAAAATCCTTCTCAAGGAGTTTCACTCTATAGAGGGCAATTTGTGTTAGTGAAGGTGTAAGTGTGCTGTGATTTGGAATTCAAGTCTTACCACTCATTGTTTGTGTGCTGGTGCTGGGAGATGGGAGCTTAATGAGATGAGCCCATCACCAGGGCTCCTCTCTTGTGGATGGGACAAAGACCCCGAGGAAAGAGGCTTCCTGTAGCCTTTCGTCTGTGGCCTTTTCTACCTTTTATTATTTGAACACACAAAATTACTTCCCACCAGAGTATGAAATGTGCTCCTGAGTAAGTTCTGAACTTAGACTCCCTAGTCTCCAGACATGTGAGAAATGAATTTCTAATCATAAATTACCCACTCAGATATTAAAACAGCAAAAAACAGACTGAGACAGAGTATGAGAACAGAAATTAAATGTGTTATTACATTAAGAAAAAAAAATGTGGGTGGCAGTGGTGCACGCCTTTAATCCCAGCTCTCGGGAGGCAGAGCCAGGTGGATCTCTGTGAGTTTGAGGCCAGCCTGGTTTACGGAGCAAGAATATCCAGGACAGGCACCAAAACTACATGGAGAAACCCTGTCTTGAAAAACCAAAAAAAAAAAAAAAAAAGAGAGAGAGAGAGAGAGAGAGAGAGAGAGAGAGAGAGAGAGAGAGAAAGGGGGGGGGGGAGGGAGGGAGGGAGAGAGGGAAGTTTCTGAGATAAGTTAGAAAACTGAATGGGAATTGGGCAATTAGTTTATTAGCAACTAAAATTTTAACTTCATACCATGAGTTGTTTTATTTGGAATGTCAAAGTAACTGACAGTAAATATCATATATTATATGGAAACAAAAACATGAAACAAAAATGCAGAGGGAATTCAGCATAATTAGCAAGAGCATTTCAGAAACAAACTGAATGGGCCATTCTGCATGATGAATTGCTGCTCCTGTTTCTTTCCACTAACCTCCATGAGGTTCTCCAAAAAGATTTTACACCAGTTATTTTAGAGTGCAGAGGAGGAACTAGTGAGTTGTATATCTATGTATGGGTAATGAATATCAAACTAGCCTGAAGTGACCTAAGAACCAGGACACTAGTACCCCTATGTTAGGGCCTTATTTGCAATCTGAACAAAATTATCTTCATATGAGTATGTTTAGGGCATTGACACTTCTTGGTAAGTTAAGAAGTTACATACTCTCATCCTAGCACTCAGGGGGCAGAGGTAGGAGGATCTCTGAGTTCAAGTCTAGCCTGGTCTACCAAGGGAGTTCCACGACAGCCATAGACACTCAGAGAAACACTGTCTTGAAAAACAAAACAAAACAAAAAAGAAATGACATACTCTCTAGAGCCATTAGCAACAGGGAAATAGTTAAAATCAATATAAACACGAAACAGACTTGGTCAAGTAAGTCTGTCTTAGTTCAGATCAGTACTTATTAATGTTAAAGAATCAATTCTCTCAATCACTTAATAAACAAAGTGGTCTAAGCACTCTGCCAGGTACTGAAGACAAATTACAAGCAAGAAATACTCTTTGGCCTCAAGGAGTTCAGTTTGACAGAGAAAGAGAACTGCAACATATAATTATGTAACAGCAAGTACAGCTTGGAGAGGTATGTACAGGCCATAAGAGCACAGAGATGAGAACTCCACCTAGTGTGTGTAAAGAGAGGCCTCACAGGCCACTGTTCCTTCCGAGCTTAGAGTGCTAACATTACTCCATAGAATGAATCTCTTATTGCTGTTCCTTCAATAACATCTTGACTACTGCCCCTGTCATTGCCAAAAGCCTATATAGAAAGCCAAAATGGAACACATTCTCCACACAGAGCATTCATTAATACAAATTTAAGGCAGTTTGGTGCTGCATGTCTGTAATACTAGCACTGAGGAGGCTAACGCTAAGTTCAAGGCCAACTAAGGCTACAGAGTAAGCTTGAGCATTTTAGGCTATATAGTGAGACTCTGCTTTCTGAAAACCAAGAAACATTTGGTTAAAAATTAATTCTCTAGTGTCATTTACCTATATTTGAAGGATCCACTGACAGATGTTATTAATGCATTGTAGAATAATGCTTCATGTATTCTGATTTCTTGATTTCTCTCCAAGGAATGACTGTATGTATTCTGAAATCAGATTTTATACTCAGATTATCTTCTGAACTATTTACCTCTCCAGTGAAAAAGAAAACAAGCCCCAACCTTGGGGGCTTCACTTCATGTTTAACAGGCATATTCTACACAAAGCGTTTACACAATGCTCCTCTACAAGTATGGAGCTGATGGATATACAGATTCTTAATAAGACACAACAGATGGACATGGTGAGCGAAACATGGTGAAGACTGAGGAGAAGAGGCAGTTGATGACAAGCAGAAAACCGCACAATTCTCACTTGCATTTATGTGTGGGAAACTAATTAAAAGCTACTTAAGATGCCTGTCTTAGAGCTGTACAGCAATGCTTTAAAAAGTCACTTGTACTTAGTGAACCATGCGCATATTAAAAATTTACCTTAATTTGAAATGTCATAATTGGGTATTTAGACTTTGAGAACTATAAGCAATCAGGGTTTGTTTAGTTCTCACAACTGAGTCATTGGAAATAAGTAAGGAAAGAGGCAGGTCATCAATACCTATTTGACCCAACAATCTGACAGTGCCCACATGCTGTTTGAATAAAGATTTTGGAGTGTTTTAAAGTGCAAAGATTAAAAACCTACAGCAAAAAAAAGAAAGAGAAAAAAAAGAAAAAAAAGATTAAATAACAATTAGCTATGGTAAGTAAATTAAAAACTCTGCAGAGAAAAGGAAATCAGTCACTAAATTCCTGTGGAATTTTTCTGTTTGTTGGTAAAATTGATTGACCAGCTTGATAGAGATTCTGAGAGCTTTTTGTCCTGTTCAAATGCAATTATGTTATGCTGAAAGCTGAAATACACTACAGGAATTCATTGAGAGTCACAAGATCACTATTATGTTACACAGCAGAAAAATATTTACTAACAAATTTTATCATAATCATGTTCTACCTAAACAACCTCTATTTTTACTTTCCTCATAGTTTTTTTTTTAATTCAAAACCTTAATGATGGATCCCATCTTAAAACTGGTTCTCAAATTCTAAGTCACATACACACAAGTCCCAAAGAATGGCCAGCCAATGAAATGCAGTAAGCAGGAGGACTTCAAAGAGGTGTACATACTATAAAAATGTAGGTAACTCTCAAATGAGTGGACAGACTGGGAAGGGAAGGGCAGTTCACAACATGGACCATGATGGCCGGGCTGTCAGTCTGCCTAGGAAGCACTCTACCCAATTTCTTAATTCAAGAGTTTTAAGGGAGAAAACCAGAATTGGCTATTTATCAAAGATTTGTATGTCCTAAAGACTGATGGACTAGGAGATGATATATCCAGACAAGAATAGAATATCCAGTATGCAGGGCACAATTTAGTTAAAGAAAGAGAAGGAGCTGAAACATGGTATTTCAGCATTATGATACAGACATGAACAAGGCTGTCAGAGCAGGGACAAGCAGCCTCTCATCCTGCTCCATCTATCTGGAACTAACTTCCTTTTGGAAACTTTCTTAATCCTAAATTCAGCCCTCCACACTCTCCATTGCAACTAAAAATATTACCCAATAATGCACATATTACCAGCCTCTGTAAAACTTACACATCCAGGACCTCCGGCCTTCTACTCAGCTGCCATTAATTTTCTTTATACACTCAAATTAGGTAGCAGTTGCATAGTATGATGTTCTTATATTTCAGTGTCCTTAAGAAACACTTTGGGAAGTATTTGAAATGCAGAGCCCTGGATCCTATTATACCCAAGGAATCTGAGCCAGTGGGTTTATTATGGGAACTTAGGGTGTTTTTCGGTTACTCACTGTAATTTCAGTGTTTAGAAACTTACAAAGCACACTTTGAGAAACACTACCATAACGGTTAGAAGCACATTTATCTATCTATCTAAAACAATATACACTGGTTACATTTGTTTAAAATTACTTTTATTAACTGTGTCCTCAATTAACCAATTTATTTTGTCATTCTTTGTCTACATGAGTATACTAATAAAACATCTACCTGAAAGAGGTTTAAATGATAGGCATGCAAACTGATTAGAGTACCTAGCACATGGTATTTAGTCAATAAACAATTATCTACTACTTTTAGTATTATTAACAACCATTTTAAAATTATACTTCCTACCTAAGGCCATTCTGAATCTAGTGGGTTCTGTTTCTTAAAGAACTAACATTAATCAGATATCCAATTACATGAGTTCATGTTACTTTCATTCATATCTACATGATTCTTATTTTTTATAACTTGCTTTAAAATGGAGTCATGTTAAAATGGAGCAGCAAGATGATATTAACAACATAGTGTCTATCACCAGGGCTCTTGGCATAACTGCCAACGGAATGATTTGATCTTGGTGCTCTACCAACTTCTACCATACCATACCTGCCACCCCATCCCTGAACATATGCTGTGACTGTTCCAATAGAATGCAAAGATGTTAAAAACCAGAAGCGATCAAGTTTGGTCCTAACTCTTCGAACCACCAATTTCCCACAGCTGGAGTGTACAGAATAACAAGGTTTAAGGTTACATACAACACACACACAAAGTTGTTTTAAACCACTATTAATTATGTCACTTGACAAATGTACAGATGGATATACACTTGTATATGGGCATGTGTTATTTTCTCTTATTTCTGTATGTTTTGGGGGTTGCCCTTAATAAATCTGATAAACTCTCAAAGAACACAAGATATACTGATGTAGGATCTTCAGTTCAGCCATGTGGTTAGGAAGGACACATATTTGTATAAGGAGCTGCTCCTTGGTACAGCTTATATTATACTTCTATAACATTTGTATAAAGCTTCTAGAGTGGAAAATTACTTCCACCAGGATCACCAATCCACAAAAAAGAAAGCTACTGAGCCTAAAAACTAATCTTGGCCAGGGTAATATATTTGACATTGGCAAAGCAAAAACAAAACAAAACAAAACAAACAAACAAACACAAACAAACAAAACCAAAAAAACCACTACAACTCACACCATACTAATATAAATTAATGAAAATGAAGTACCTGTCAGAGTGTAGGTACTCAGTTTATCTTTGATAAATGAACAAATGTACAAACAATGGTTATCTTCATATGCATGTAGGTATATTAATTTACCTTTACAAAATCACTAAAATCTGGGCATTGGGGAGGTAGGTCTGTCAGTAAAGTGTTTGTGATGTGTGGTGGTTTGAATGAGAAGCGTCCCCAACAGTCCTGGACATCTGAACACTTGGTCCCTAGTTGGTGGTAATATTCGGGGAGGTTTAAGTAGTGCAGTCTCCTGGAGAAAGTGCCTCACTGTGGGCACTCTTTGAGATGAAGTCTCCTGCCACTTCCAGTTCACTCTCTCTGCTCCATGCTCGAGGTTCAAGATGTGAGCTCTCAGCTCTCTGCTCCTGCTGCTATGCTGGCCCACCATTATGGACTCAAAGTTCCTGGAACCGTAAGCCAAAATAAGCTCTTTCTTCTACAAGTTGCCATGGTCGTAGTGCTTTACCACAGCAACAGAAAAGTAACTAATACACTATGCAAGCAAGACCTTGAGTTCAATCCTTAGAACACACTTATAAAAGCCAGGCAAGCTGGTGCACAATTGTAATCTCAGTGCTGTGGAGGCAGGGACAGGTGAATCCCTGGGGCCTGTCTGCTGGATATGGTCAACTCCAGCTTCAGTAAGCTTTGTCTGGGGGTTAAAAAAAAAAAAAAAAAAAGAAAGAAAGAAAGAAAGAAAGAAAGAAAAGAAAAGAAAAGAAAAAGGGGATGGACAGCTCCTGAGGTTGACCTCAGGTCTCCACATATAGGCACATACATATGTACACATACATGTGCATCCATCTACCCATATATCCCCATAAAAAAAAACCCACTAAAATTAAATATAAGCAAGTTGCCCATTAGAACCTAAAGCCTACATATTATCAGTATGGGCCACTATAGAAACAACTCAAATTTAAACTATCTTCATTCATCAAAGAATAATCTTTCTTTTTTTTGGGGGGGGGTCTTTTGAGACAGGGTTTCTCAGTGTAGCTTTGCGCCTTTCCTGGAACTCACTCTGTAGCTCAGGCTGGCCTCGAACTCACAGAGATCCGCATGTCTCTGCCTCCTGAGTGCTGGGATTAAAGGCGTGCGCCACCACCGCCTGGCGAATAATCTTTCTTACACATGCACATATTTCAACTAGGAATATGTAGCTTGAGGAAACCAAGTAATACAGATCTAACTTAACTTCTGGCATGTTCTTAAAAGACCAAAGAGACCAAGTAAAGGCAGCAAAAATCACTTTATTTTCATGTATACAGAGTTAGGAAATACAACATTACCTCTACAGTGAAACTCACAACACTATTTCTAGAAAATCCATGCTGGCTAAGACTAGCCATATTATTAGAACTTTCAGAGAAAATATGAAAGTGAATTTTAGCTCTATTGACTAGTACCTTTATTCAAGGCTTCTAAAATTTTTTCATTTACCTTATATAATTGAAATATAATATGAAAATCAGTTTTCATATTTTAAGCATAAATTAACTTGGAAAAACCAAGCAAACAACACAATCATTCAAAAATTATATTCTGATGTTTTAATTATCAGATACTAAGATAGGAAAAACACAAGAGGTTAAAAATGATTGTTTTAGAAGAGTAATAAAATGTGGTATTTTTAGATATACATGCCCAGCCTTTATTTCCTCCAAACTACTAATTATAATATTTTATAACTGCACTAAAGCATTTTGCCATCAAAATTTCTTCAATAGATAAACAGCAAGTATTTAAATATTAGTAAGCAAAGAAGCATTTGTGCTCTTTAGGGGAAATGCATTTTGGGGGCATGTGGAGTGAGAGGGCAGCTTCGTGTGCTGTGCTCCCTTCCACCTTTACATGGGCTGCAAGAGTTACACGCAGGTGGCCTGCTGAGTCACCTCACTGGCCCAGAAATACATTTTCAAAATCTTTACTGACTTTCAATGAAGAGGTTGAAATTCTTTTCTTTCCTAGGCTTTAAAGAGCAACCAGAATTTATAACTTGCTGCCAATTACATTCGTGTTTTCCTCTAAAAATCATGTTTTCTTCTGCTTTTAAAGAAAGTTTATAACAGATGGTTTAGTCAAGTCACAAATTGAAAATTAATTGCTTGAAAAAGATAATTAATTGCTAAAGCAAAGATCTGAAACATAACTAAACTAAGGATATTAAGCTATAATTTTAGCTCTTTAACACAGTCACAAAAGGAACATATGACTATTAACCCAGTGTTTTATCGTGGGATGATCTATACATTTAAAAATCATTAAATGTTCTGGACTATTGGCAATGTTGGGAAGATACTACATTTGTGTGTAACTCCATGTATGTTTGCTAGCACGTTACTACACTATACTGTTCTGCATCTTTTCATCCCCTAGATCTAGATAGATGTGCAAACACTTCTATGAGTGCTGTGGGGATAGCTTAAAAAACTGTGAAAGCGCTATTCTGGAGAAATGATAGTGTTAGCCTCAAGAGAGGTTGAAAACAGCACTAGTGAAATCGTTCCCACCACCAACTTGACATTGCTACTACCATCTGTGCTCTGAAGGAAAACAGTAACAGGACAGACCTACAACAGCATCATGTACCACCATTTATAAAATGATCTGACATACATTATCTTGCACAATCCTTATGAGTGAATGAATGTTCATTCCTTGTTGGATTATCTCAGCAAATGAATATTATTAATCCCAAGTACACAAGTACATAAGTGAACTGAGATAGTTACAAGGACCCCTCAGTGTCTTATCGAGTAACTCTGCCACAACAGCACCACAAATGTCATGGATTCTTATCATTTTACTTGGTTATGTCCACTTGTAAACAAGATGTTGCCTATGCTAGGGAAAATAATCACCATGTACTTGTAATAGCAATGCATCATTTTACAGCACAATGGTCACCAAGCAGTGCACAGAGTTTGATTAGCAGATTCAAAGTCAGAGTATAGACAGATACAGGGAATATGTGCAAGGATCAACAAAATGCTGCACTCCCAGATGGAGAGACAAATGCGCAGAAGAAGAATGAAACTATGTGACACTCCCCTAAGCAGCCTGAAATATAATAGGCGCTACCACAGTGGGGATGACAAGCTACATAACGTATCAGTTATAAAATATGTAGAGCCTGACAATTTAGCAAAGAGGAAAAAAGTATTCATTTTTGTTAACAATTCAAGAACACACTGACTGGGAGGCCATAATTGGAAAACAGACATATATTTCAGTAATAAGATACAGTTGCCACAGTCTCCTGTCTGTCTGGACCATTTCCAAAGAAAATCTACACTTTAAAGTATCTCTAAACTGAACTGTCGAACTGTCTCACTTTCCCCAAATAACAACTTATTTTTTTTCTAAAAGTAAAAGCCACAAATACCTATGGCAAAGAAATTTAAGAACAGAAATACCCAATGTAAAAACAAAAGCTCCGAAGTCCCAGTGCTCAGACAACCAACTATAGCTCTTGATTCCAAATTTTGGTTCATGTTGACAAGAAAACTTTATATATATATATAAATAAATAAATATAACATTTTATGTATAAGCATATTTATAGTATAAAATATTCTAAATTGTAAAGGTTTATATGTCTCCTACCAAAACAAAATTCCAATATGGAATGCCTATTCCTCTATGTCCTCAATGTGACGTATTAGAAAGTGGTCCTTCTGAGAGGTGAGTAGTCATAAAAACATGATTAAGGATTAGTCCCAATATAAATAGAACCCAGAGAGCTACCTCCCCATTCTACCATGTGAGCACACACTGAGAAGATAATCTGTGAGGTACCAGCCCTTATCAATGCCACAGGCACCTTAACTTTGGATTTACCAGCTCTAGAACTATGAGGAAATGTATTTCCATTGTTTATACTAGCCAGTCTAAGGCATTTTGTTATGTAGCACAAAAGAATTATAAACTGCTTTAAGTAAACTGCATTAAATACTAACAATATATATTTAAACCACAAATGCAATTACACTATACATATGATTTTAGAACTTACTTTTTAAATTTCTTAGCCATTTATCCTTTAAAAAATTTAAATATCCTAAAACCTACCAAGCCCATTTCCATTTTTTATTCCTATCCACTCATTCATTTATATATTTTCCATTAAAAATAGTAGTATACATAGCTTGTAAGTGCATCAGTTAACAAAGAGGCATGAGATTTACAAAGCAAATTCTTCATACAGTGTGGAAGTAAAACCTCATGACAGTTTGAGTCTTTAAGTTTTCCCGTCTTCACCTTCTGCCACGTGAGACATATTGTACATTTAAATATATATGTTTGGAAATAAACTAACAGGTGAAGGTGTTAGTTTCATTACAAGCAAATTTGAGCTAAGTAGAAATGCTGAGAGGAGTCACTTAGGAAATGAGATACATGCTGCCAATATGTTTGAGAGAAATGTTTTTTTACTTCCTTTGGGAAAACAAAGATTTTTCTGAGTTTATCTGATATTGTGGCAGACATCAAATACATTGTCTTACTATAATGCCAAAAGTTTTCTATTTTTTATTTTCAAGATAGTGCCTAATCCTTCAAATCAATAAATACTAATATTAAAAATTAAAAGCGTTCAGATAATTACTGAGAAATAATGTATTCAAAGATTTGTAAAGATTGTCTGACTACTCTAGATTTTAAAACATAAAACCCTTAACAGCAAAAGCAATTCCACTCAGTCATTCAGTTACTGAGCTTGTATTACAGGCCGTACACTTACTGGTATCGAGGATACAAGAGAGAGAGGGACAGATCCTGGAGAGATCGCTCTGTAGCAGGAGGAAAAATCAACTTATGTTATAAGCAGATGTCACAAGGACAACGTCAATGAAGAAAGCCTTTTTAACTAAGGGACAGATTCGGCTTTAAAAATCGAAAGAAATGTGAATGGAAAATGAGGGGTTTTGCCTGGTAAAAATGGGATTGAGGGAATTCTCTCCAGCTGTGAAAATAAATATGTATATTTGGTTTCTATGTCCAATTCCACACATAGATCTCCTAAAGACTCCTGGAACTCCTGCATGACAGCAGTATCTTCCTTTCAACCATACAGAGTTTATGCTAATGAGGTGACTCTGGTCAGTTTCTAGAGATCTTCAAGATGAAGCCACCTGTCACAGGAATCAACTAAGATTAGCTAAATTAGAACTTCAGCCCTACCTCCAGGTCTGAAGAGGAGGGAAGAGGGGTTGGCAATTGAGTTAATCATAATGGTCAATAACTTCATCTATTGTCTTACATAACAGAACTTTTCTAAAAACACATGACTGGGCCGATAGGGTTCTAAGTTGGTGAACACACTAGCACCAGGAGGTGGTATGTCCAGAAAGGACATGGAAGTAACACATGACCTACCCATTTACCCAGCCCTAGACACCTTTTTCATTTGGGTTCATCAACTGTACCCTTTATAACAAATCAGGAAACACAAGCAAACTATTTTGTCATATTCTATGAGCCAATCTAACCAATTATAAAACCCGAAGACAAGTCCTGAGCTTGCGTGAAGTGGACAGACATTCAGATAATGTCTCCTTATGACTGTGCTGCAAGTGAAGACAATCTTGTGGGTAAGCCCTTCTTCAACCTGCAGAGTCTGATGTTAGCTAATTCTGGGCAGAAGAATTAAAGGAGAGTCAGCTAGTGTTGAAGAACTGACCAGTGTAGGGGGGGGGGAACTTCATTACTTCACTGTGAGAAGCTGGAAAAACCAGACAGAAGGGTAATTATACAGACACATGATTATATGGAGAGCAGTAGAGCATTCAAATTGACTTTCAGAAAGAAAAAGAGATTAACATTTACTAAGTACAAAGTTCTGTGGTATTATTTATTCATCCCAGACACCAATCATTATACAAACGAGAATCTGAGATTTTGAGAAGTTAAATAACTTCCTAAGTTACTTATTGTTCAAAGACAAAATTAACAAATCTAGCTTTGCAGATCTTAATTGGCTTTATTTGCAATTCTAGAATTGGTTAGCAGTCTGGATCCAAAATGGTTTAGAAAACTCCTGCTCTACCACATGGGCAGGTTATATTTATAGCTAAGAGGCGGAAGTGACCTACAGAAGACAGAGGTGATGAGAGACAGGCTGAAGGGCTACAGCTTGAGTCTGTCTTATTAGAACACGGGAGAATGGACAGAAGGCCTGGATAAAGCCTTCAGTTTCACTTGCTTCTAATTACCTGCCTTTATCACTAATTTTGTAGGACAAGACTAAGCAGTGACACTTCCATTAGCTTCACTATAGATAGCACCTCTGACATCTGGGTCATGGTAACTGTAGTTGGAGTTTTCTCCAGTCCCGCTTGGGCAGAGGTCAGGACAAATCTCTCTCACCCTCCAGTCCCGCAGCCACTTGGACCCAAGCAAACATACAGAGACTTATATTACTTATAAACTGTATGGCTGTGGCAGGCTTCTTGCTATCTAGTTCTTATATCTTCAATTAACCCATTTCTATAAATCTATACCTTGTCACATGGCTCGTGGCTGCTTACCGGTACTTTACATCTACTTCTTGTCATGGCGGCTGTCAGCATCTCCTGACTCAGCCTTCTCCTTCCCAGAATTCTCCTTCCTGCTTGTCCCGCCTATACTTCCTGCCTGGCTACTGGCCAATCAGCATTTTATTTATCAACCAATCACAGCAACACATTCACAGCATCCCCAGCAGGTAACAGTATTCTAAATTGGTTTTCAGGAACTTGGAGACTGCTTTTGTCTAACCCAAACCATACTAAGATGATTGACTCTTCACCTGGGCCTACACATGTGTTCGGTGAGTAACTTTTTGACACCATAGGCCTTAAACACTACCTTGAAATCAGGATAATGATGCCATTTTCTGAACACATGTCCAATGAAGAGCCATTTAGTTTGATTATGCATGTACAGATCCCCATTACTTTACTCTTCTCCATTCTCTCCAATCACCTTTTCCCATATCCTAGACCGCCTTCCTTCTTTGTCCCATAAACATGGGGACATGTTTAAACATATCCCTTAAATCCTGCCTGAGGAGGCAGATCTGAGACTTGGTTCTTCTATCTTTTCACATTTTCTTGCCTTGTAAGTTTTGTGAAACTTGAGGAATTCCAGTGATTGGCATATATTGCAGGGAACAAAATGGGCTTGGTTTGGTAAAAATGGGTTCAACAGTTGGCTATTTGTGATTGGCTGAGACTCAACCTACTTGTTATAAGAATAAGTTACAGTCTGTTTATGCATCTAAGTTAGATTACAGCTCACTATGAATAAGGAAACTGTTAGGGCAAACTCAAGTTATATACACAAGGTGGCTTTAAATCAAACAGCATTATTCAGTCTGTGGCTGAATTAGGATAAGAGTCCAAGTCTGTGATTCCAAAGCCCACTGTCTTTCACATAATACACAGAGGGAGAGGACGGGAACCATAACTTCAAGAATGCTTGCTCTGTACTACTGAAGATCTTAACTGCTGCTATACCAGTTCAGGACAAAGAAGAACACACATTATATTTGTTTAGTGAATGTGTGTGTGTGTGTGTGTGTGTGTGTGTGTGTGTGTGTGTGTGTGCGCGCGCGCGCGCGCATGCTATATAGGTAGTCAGAGGATAACTTGTGGGAATCAGTTTTCTCCTTCTGCCATGTGGGTTTTGAAGTAGTAATTCAAATGGTGATTTATATTAAATGGACATCCATGCATAAAATAGATTGGAGAGGGAAATACTACAGATAAGAGACTAATTGGATGTTAGTAATAAACTGGAGTAAATGAAGGAAGGACTAAATTGGAGTATGGCAATGGAAACATAAAGCAAATCAAAGTGACAATGAGAAGTATCTCACAGCAAAAAAACCCCTGTAAGACTAGAAAACTAATTAGACAATGATCAAAGAAAAATGAGTTAAAGATAACCTTGTGGTAGAAGAAAAATGATCAAATCAGTGAGAAAATGTTAAGCACAGGAAGAGTGTACTTGGAAAAGAAGGCAGTATGCTCAGTTTGTAATCCGTTTTAAGTACTGTGACAGCAAGAAAGGATCCGAAGTTCAGGGAAATTTCAAGATTCCAGCTAAAGACTTGAAAATCATTGCCTAAAGGGAGCAAAGCCTTGGGAACAGAGGTGCTCATAGGGAGGAAGTGCTGAGAACTGCTTTTTCTGTCAGAGTGCATTTCCGTGTGTGTGCATGTACGTGTGTGCGTGTGTGTTGCTTGCTAAGCTTTAGTTTGCTGCAGCCCAGGTAAAACGAGAATTAGTACTAAAAGGAAACAGGCAGATTTGCTTCTTCCCTGGTGATCTTCACCAGACACACTACCGTTACTAAGTCTGTAAGTCTCTACCCTGCAAATATTATCTATGCTTGTCAGTAATTGCCTCTCCTGACTTCCTAAAGAACTTTCCTCAGACTTTCTATAGCACTTATCATGAGGTATAATACTCAGAGTTATGCTTAAATTCTCCTTTGGTCAATACCCCCTTTCTCAAATGCTCAGCAAAGATGCCTAATAATATATATATTTTTAAATGAAGGGTCAAATAAACGACTCACAATGGAACAAAGAAGCAATGTGTTTTACTGTTTAATGTTTAGTTTATTAACAATAAAGCTGGATATTTGTATCTTTAAAAAAACCTGACATTTAGTAGAAAGTAAATCTATTTAAAAATAATTCAATGCAGATGGGGACAAAAGAAGTTACTTTGCTTGTTTTGAGATGGAAGACTAAGAACTGGCTAGTTTCCTTGTATATCAAATCCTAGAAATATGAGAGGATTGATTACTTAATTAGCAGTCAGTCACATGAAAGAAAGCTGGTGGGCTAGAGATAGAATAATTTATAACCTACAATAGACCAACTGAACTAAAGAGGAAAATTGCAGGTTAAAATCATCATGGAACTTAAATGACAATACAGAACAACAACAACAAAAACAAAACAAAACAAAACAAAACCTGGAATGGCATGGCCAGTGTTCAATATCCAAATGGATTTAGAAAGAGAAAAGGCCAAGGCACCACAACAGTAGTATTGGTTAGAACAGCACAGAAGGTAGAGTCAGGTCAAGTCAGTCTACCTTCACACCCTAGATAACACACCCCTCGACAGACGGAGCTCATAACTCCAGAAGGGAGTAAAACAGATTAGATTTTAGAGGAAGCAAGCCCTAGTCCCACCGGCTGCCTAACAGAGGCAGGAAAGAATGTAACAGGGGATTTCAATGACAAGGTTCAGACACAAAGGAAGATGAAAAAACTAAGAAATGCTAAAACTTCACTTAAGACAGAAAACAAACTCAACAAATGAGGACAACACCCACATATACAAAGTTAGCACATAAATGGAATAGGATTTAAACTAAGAATGCTTGATTTTCATTTATAGTCATGACCTAGATTTATCCTTAGGACAACTAGAACAGTGACCAATATATAAAACTACTTTTCTTAGTGGCTTAGGGACAGTTCAGCAGCGAGGATCAAGGTTAATTCCCTGCACCTACATACTGTCTCACTCCATCTATAACTCTAGTCCCAGGAAATCTGATGCCTTCTTCTGGCCTCCCTGGCACCAGGCACACACATGGTACACAGACATACATGCAGACAAAACACCTTATACAGAAAATAAATAAAAACTAAAAAACAAAACTACTCTTCTCAGACCCTGGATAAAAGGCAACAAATGACTCTGGTTCCTGAATGGACAGAAAAAAATTAAGGGAGGCCTATGATTTCCTGGCTTTTCTGTGTAGGGTGAATTTTACAGGGATAGGGATGCCAAACAGAACATGTTCCTATTCTTTATTAGAAGGCATAGAAATCAGAATCCAAGTCTGAGGTGTCTCTAAGATCTGGGACAAAGTTCTGAAGGGAAACTGGGTATACCGAAAAATACTAAGGCCAGAAATCTGCCTGACGTACCAGAAGGTCTTTGTAAAATCCTAAGACACAGGACTAGGATGAAATTCTGTAAGATTGGTTGAAGAAAGGCTGTGGCCTGTGAGATGAAAGATTCTCAAGGCCCCCGCAGGGTTGGTACTCATTTAAACTGCTAATAGGCACTTACAGCATTCAATGGTCAACTAAGGCATCCATCAGAGACCACGGAAGGCGCGGCTGAGCAGCCTCAGCAGGGAAGCTAGCTCAACAGAGTAGAGGTTATTCACATCCTAACAAAGCTCAGAAGGATCAAACCAAACTCTAAGTAGCAACTGCCTACTAAATCTGAACACTCTTTAAAAGTAGACACAAAAATCCAGAAACTGGACAACATGAAGTTCATGATGGTCAACATTAAAGTTAGTCAACATAGTGCATGGGAGACTGTTGCCTATAATCAAGAGAAGCAGACAACAGAAACTGACCTAGGATGAGAAAGAGGATGGAACAATCAGAAGGCATTTCAACAGCTTCTGGAACTACCTTCAAGTATTTAAAGGAGACACTGTGTTGAGAAAAAGGAATCTAAGAAAGACTTCCTAGAGATTAAGAGATCATATCACACTCTATGATAATAGCAAATGGTAAAAATAGCAAACTAGAGAAACAAAAGACCCTAAATGTTAAAATATCAACTTTAACTTGAGAAAACCAAAGCCTCAGCAATGGAAAATATCAGGGATCAATAATTCACACTGTAGTGTCCCCCAAATACTCAGGAATGCACGGCAAAAGAAATTCCAAAAGTTAGTTCAAGGTAAAGCTGAGATAAAGATGATCAGTTACAGGACGGTTTAAGAAGTAATTTCATCCCCAGATCTCTCTCTCATTCTGTGCAGCTAGGTGAGTATGCTGATTTCTAGCCCAGTACAATTCTAGCGTCTTATTCTCTTGAGACTAAAATAGTGCCTCCAGACGTAAGGACCCCAAGTACAAATGGGAAGAAAGACTATTGCCACATTAAAAATGATTCAGTAGACATAGACATGTTGGATCCTGATATACCCCAGCCTTCTCCACTCATGTAAACTATGGCTACCAAGCTTCTAACTTCTAGATAAAAGACCAAAAGAATCCTACCATCTCAAGTACAAAGACAAAAATATTGGGAATCCCTATAAAAGAATACAGTCAATCGCCTTAATAAAGTCCAGAGTAGAAAAATCCCACCAACTGACTGGCTTTCCCATCTATTGTTATAATTTCTTGATTTTAAGTAGAAAGAAACAACTAAATATGTACATAAACATAAAAAAGCTCTCCAATGTAAAAAAAAAAATACATAGATGAAAACAGACCTAAAACAGAAAAAGAAAATCAGCCGGGCGGCAGTGGCGCACGCCTTTAATCCCAGCACTCGGGAGGCAGAGGCAGGCGGATCTCTGTGAGTTCGAGGCCAGCCTGGGCTACCAAGTGAGTTCCAGGAAAGGCGCAAAGCTACACAGAGAAACCCTGTCTCGAAAAACCAAGAAAAAAGAAAAAAAAAAAAAAGAAAAGAAAATCAACCTGGAGGCAAAAGAGAGACAATATATATATAGTGAGAAAAAAATTATAATTTTTCTCAGAGAATTAAAAGAAGATAATGTAAAACCATTAGATAAGTTATTTCTAAAAGGAATAACCGGGGAACAAATTAAGCTCTTCAGTGTTAAAAATACAACAGCAACAAAGATTAAAGGATAAAGTTTAAGAAATGGCCTTGAAAAAAGCTGAGCAAAAAGATAAAGAAAACAACAGGGCGACCAGGAGGCTCAGTGTCTGAGGCCAGTTCTGACAGGAACCATCAATGTCATTTAGAGCAATTCACCAGAACCAAAGAGCGCCTTCTAGGTTGAAAGGATCCACCGCTAGCCCCAGCACCATGAGTCAGAACACTCACTCAGAGGCACATCATTTCAGAACACTGGGGATGAAAAAGATTTATGAGCTTAAAGACACAAAACTAATTCACAAGAACCTTCATGAAGTGAGGGACTTGGGTCACCAATGCAGTCTCAGCACTAGAACCCTACCTAACCTAGAATGTTCCCACAACAAGTAATGTATCGCTTTGAGTCAGTAAGATACAATTTTTAAAACATAGGCAATGGAGAAACCACACAATCAGACTATTCATTAAGAATAAAGCAAAGGCATCTTATTTTTAGGAATATAACGTCTTCAGAAATCTTAGCAATTCTTTGTGGAAGCAGAAAGAATATTTGCTGAAGGGGATAAAAAGGTCACCCTCTATGTGGACTAGGGCTTTTCATTTTATCCCAAGTAGGAAATATCTATCCTTAGCACATGGAATTCTCCCTTTTCACAAACAGCCCCTTCCCCCGAATTAATACAATCTGATTCAAATTCCTTAATACAATAATTCACTTAACAGAAATTCACCCCTAGCCTGAAAATCAGGGAACAAATTAAAAACAGAATGTCAGTATCTTCACATGAACAGAATCTGGCTGGATATGGTTTCAGCCAAGTGCAGGGCCAATGCTTTTCTCCATTCACTGTGTCTGAGCTAGAGAGGCTGGACATGGGGCCAGCTCACCTGTCACAACCAAAGGTCAGCTCTAGCCATAACTCAAGGCAGGCTGCCAGGAATTACCAAGAGACAGTTGAAATAAAACTAGGAGTTAGCAGGACAAGGAGACTGCTTTTTAGAAACTCATCTACTCAATTATAGTCTATTAGGCTTACGTTTTCAAGCATGTGAAGTTTCAAAACATTTCATTAACTGTCAAATTTAGTCCATTCATCAAATATATCTTTAGAAACTACTTCCCGAGATTTATAGACATCAATTTTTCAGAACTACAACATCGACTATAAATTCCTCTAATACAATGGTCAAGCCATTCCTGTTTTTTTTTTTTGTTTGTTTGTTTGTTTTTTTTTTTGTTTTTTTGTTTTTTTGTTTTTTCGAGACAGGGTTTCTCTGTGTAGCTTTGCGCCTTTCCTGGATCTCGCTCTGTAGATCACCAGGCTGGCCTTGAACTCACAAAGATCCGCCTGGCTCTGCCTCCCGAGTGCTGGGATTAAAGGCGTGCGCCACCACCGCCCGGCACCATTTCTGTTTTTTTTGTTTTGTTTTGTTTTGTTTTTTTAAATCTCTAGCACAGTACCAGTCACAGAGCACTTAGGATACTCAAACAGCTCAGACTTTTGCTTGTTGATATGCTAAGGGAGATGGAGATTCACAAATGTTATGTGGTTTGCACAAGGATGTTTACATCAGCAATTAAAGGTGGAACTCAGATTAGAACACAAGACCTTTCATTGGGCATTTTAAGTGTGTAACCCAATTTAAACAAAAGCAGGAGGAAGGCCAGTGACAAGGGAATCAGGAACCATGCTAGGCTTTGCACAGTTCCTAGTTTCTCTAAATGCCGACTACATTTACATATAATCAATTAGATCTGACATCTTCAAAGATAACAATGTTTCATAGATCTAATAAAACTTCAAAGGGAACCATCCTAAATTTTCTAAGGACAGTTAAATTTTATCTCAACATTTGCACACCTCTTCAGTCTCTTCATGCTGACATCTACCATATTCAAACGCATGAGAACATTTATCTATAGACCTATGTGCAGATTTAGTCCAATCAACAAAATTCAAAGATCATGTGCCCAGGAAAGGACTGGAAAGGAAGATAGGAATAGGCAATTATATTAATTTTTTATTTGAATTCAGTGGGAGATACAGAAACAGTCGAAGCAGAAAACTGAGGAAGAGGAGATTGGTATGATTGAAGAATCCTTTTGACAGTAACACTGTAACCCAAGAGGGACTAGTTGAGAGGCAGAGACCCTAATCTGTTGAAGTAATTAAATGAGAGATGATGAAGGTCTAAACTATAGGAATGATGGAAGAAACTGGAGAGATGGAGGTAAATTTAAGTAACTGTCCCCTGGGATCTCAATTAGTAAGTTTTTCAAAACCTAAAAGTTAAATTAGAGTCACAGTGGTTATGTAAAGTGAGTAACACCTTCAAGTTTACTTAAAGTCAGAAAGCAAATGGAACCACTGTCTTAACATTATCTTTAGGCTATTAAGAGAGTAACCAATAGCCATGGAGACTCTCAGGTTCTCTGAGGAACTAAGTGTCTAAAGGTATTTTGATTTAAACAAAGACCTTTTCAATTATCACAGCTGGCATCCCAGTATGTTACCACTGAAAGGGAAAGACAGGAAATGAATCAATAAACCTCAGGCACAAATTCAGCCTGAAAAGACGCAGCATATCAAGAGGCAGAAATCTGAAAACAAAGGCTCTGGGTAATTTAATTACCAGGCCGGAATCTGCTGACTGCCGGTTTAATTGTTTGAACAGAACCCAAATTGTCTGCCGAGGCAACTGCTCTATGGTTTTTGTACCACTCACTGCACGTGACCACATGGATAAATAAGAAATAGTTCTAAAGAATGCAGAACTCTTAAATAACTTTCATTAATCACACCTGTAACTCCAAAGGAAAAAGCCAAGATCTTTTAAAGCAAATTCATTTGCTACTAAATATTCCAGGCTACCCAGAAAATGATATCTATCATGTATTTTAAGAACCAGAAAATAAAAGCTACCAGGATTAAATGCACATGCTCTCATTTACCACAATATTCCAAAATGCATATTTTAAGGGAGGTGTAGGAGTCAGAATAAAGTTAAGTAGAAGGTGAACTACCATTAACTACTCAGAAACTGCTTAAGATTCTAGAGGAAACCAACTTCTCCCCTGATTCAGTTGGTATTTCCTCATTCATGTTTATCTCCCCAAGAGTAAACACTCCTTTCAAAAGCTGAACAAAGAAGTGTCTGAGACTACTTAACCTGGCAGCATTCTCTCCTTGGCTTCCCTGAATAAATAAGTCCTGTAAAGGCCACAGTAGACTATTACATTGTTCATTCAACAGGCGTCTATAAAATGAGTTGTATTTTGCTAACTCCTCACCAGAACTTCACAATCTATCAGAGAGAAAAGGCAGACATGAAGTGCTAGAGATGGCTCAGCTGCTGGAATGCTTGCCTGGCATATAAGAAGTCATGGTTCAATCCCAAGCACTCAGGAGGTGAAGGCATAAAGACCAGAAGTTCAAGGTAATTTTGAGCTACATAATTAGCTTTAGGCTAACCTGGGCTACATGAGACCCTGTCTCAAAACAAATAACAGGGCAAAGATGGCTCAGTAAGTCAAGTACTTCCTATGTAAGCCTGAGGACCCTCAACTTCCACATAATAAGTGGGCATGGTAGCACCCACTGATCTGCAATCCCCATGCAGTGGGGTGGAGACAAGCAGATTGCTGGGCACTCAACTGGCTAGCCACTGTAGCCCAAAGAGCAACCTGAACTTTAGGTTCAGTGAGAGACCCTATTTTAAAAAAGAATATGGCGGAGAGTAATGTAAGAGGACACCCAATATTGACTTCTGGCCTCCACTTGTGCACACCCATATACATACATACACCTTACGCACGAAACCCAAACAAAACAATAATAAAAACACAAGCGCAACAAAAAGACATGAAAACTTTAAGAATAATGAAAAGCAGTTTGTAGATAAGTTATTAATATGAGTTGTGCAGAACAACCTAGAATGCTTTTCTAAGAGGAACTCAACAAGGATAGAATTGAGAGGCACTTTTGATTAGATAGAACTTCAATTAGTTTGAAAGAAGGAAGGAAGGGAGGCTTGGAAGACAGAGAACAAAGGATTTCCAGATCAACATTAGCAATGTCTTAGGGTTTCTATTGCTGTGAAGAGTCACCATGAACACAACAGCTCTTATAAAGGAAAACATTTAATTGAGGTGGCAGTTTCAGAGGTTCAGTCCATTATCATCATAGCGAGTAGCATGGTAGTGTGCAGATAGACACAGTGCTGGCTACATCTTGATCAGAAGGCAACAGGAAGTGGACTGTGTCACTGGATGGTATCTTGAGTATAAGAAACCTCAAAGCCTGCCCCTACAGTGACACAAATCCTCCAACAAGGCCATGCCTACTCAACAAAGCCACACCTCCTAATAGTGCCATTCCCTATTAGCTTATGGGGGTCAATTATATTCAACCTACACAAGCACAAATCTGAAATGTGTATGTTCTACTTTGAGAACCAGTATGAGCATCAGAAGGGTCTTGTGAGAGATGATCAGACCTAGCTATGAGATTTCCATTGTACACAAAGAGATGATATAAGGGCTCTTACAGTCTCCTGTCTCTAAAGACAACCATTTACCAACCTCTATAATCATCCATTATTGTTGCCTGTGGTAGAACCTCATGCAGATTGAACCACACAATGAGAATTTTTGTTTTGTTTTGAATTTTGAGACAGGGTTTCTGTGTAGCCCTGGCTGTCTTGAACTCACTCTGTAGACTAGGCTGGTCTCAAACAGAGATATTGCCTCTGCCTTCTGAGTGCTGGGACTAAAGGTGTGCACCATCATGCCTGGCTACAAACTGCACATCTGTGTCCTGACTCTTGGTCAGTGGTGCCTGTAAGGTTTATTTATGTGATATTGTATGCATAGGAGAGCATTTCTTTAGACTTCAAAGCCATCTTACTTTGCATTACCATATCACAGATTGTTTTGGATACATTATCTCACTGATTGCTCCTCCTTTGGGCATTATGAAAAGCATTGCTATGAACATTCATGGACAAATCACTTGCAAGAACACTTGTTCTTTTCCTGAGTAAACATGTAGCAACAGAGCTGTTTTGTGACTGGGAAAATACATGTTTAACTTTATAAGAAATTATCTGTTTTCCTAAGTAGTTTCACAGATTACACTTCCACCTGCAGTATGAGAGTTCTAGTTGCTTCACAGCTTTCCTTCCATTTAGTGTTATTCATCTCTAGTTTTAACCATTTTAGTGGATGTGGATGTTGTCTTACTGGCATTTTTAATTAGTATGTCCCTGATAGCTAATGTTGTTGAATATCTTTTTCAGTGAAGGGTCTGGTTTCAATTTTTTTTTTTTTTTTTTCTGAGACAGGCTTCTCTGTGTAGTTTTGGTGCCTGTCCTGGATCTCGCTTTGTAGACTAGGCTGGCCTTGAACTCACAGAGATCTGCCTGGGTCTGCCTCCTAAGTGCTGGGATTAAAGGCGTGCACCACCACTACCCGGCTAGAATTGGAAATATTTCATACTTAAAATCTTTTCATGTGACTCTGACATCTAACATCTTAATTCAGACCTCTCCTTCCATGTAAACAAAACAATCTCTTAAATTGTCTCTTCTCCTTCAAATTCAGACTCTATACCACCACTGGGTTATCTTCCTGAAATATCCATTCATATACTATCACCTTTGGCCTGAAGGATGGTCATTCTAAGAAATAATGCTAACCCCTTATTCTAAAAGACAAGGTCTTCTACAACTGGCCCCACATACCTTCTTAGCATACTTCTTTACACATAGGGGACAGATTCATGGGGCACTGAAAATATTGTACTTAAAAGGAAAATTAGAAACAGAAATACAAGCATATTAGGGAAATGGAAATAAATCCAAATTAATGAGCTAAAGAAGTGAATGTGGTTGCCTTAGAGGAAGAGTAGGCAACAGAAATGAAGGCAGACTGGTAAAAACAACAAACCTTGAAAAATTAGTTCACTCCTTATACTAGCACAAGCATACATTTTCTAAAACTTAGAATTTGGGACATAGAAACAGAGAGGAAGGAGGGAGAAGAAAAAGGAGAGAGAAAGAAAGAGAGAGGATAGGGGAGAGGAGAAAAAAGTTGACCTATTAACTAAAGCAGATAATATAATCTGCAATTTGGTTGTCTACACTAATGATTATCAAGAAACTATGCAAGGAATAGCTGGGCATGACCACTTAGTTAATGCAGCTAACTGAGGTACGGACTGGAGAGTTTTTAAGCACAGTGAGGTACATGAAGGCTATTGACACAGTCGTAACATAATAAAGCTATTTCAGGAAGATCGAACAAAGTACACTGAAATGTACTGACTGGGGAAGAAACAGGGTATGGTAAAACATGAGATCTTCACAAATTGAGACATGAGGTGATGAAAGCCTAGATTAGGGTGATGACTGCAGAAACAGAAGGATTCAATTTCAAGTCATTTAGCAAGAACATAGCAGGCCAACTAAATACAAAAATAAGAGAGTGAAAAAAGATGGAATAAAAAGGAATAACACACCCTTCCAGCACAGAGTAGGTCTAAAAGAATACTTGTAAAGGTAAAAGGTGATTCCAAAGTCCTAAGTCTGAAAGATAAACAATAAAATATAGCAAAATACATACTCCAATACTGTTTTTTATATATTTTATTACATCTCCAGCTGACTTAACACATTTTTGGCTCAATTCATTTGAAATCTTACACATATTTTTCACTATTTGGTAGATGTTTCTTGAACTGTATATTATCACATATAGAAGCTACATGAAAATTAATCTTTTCCTAACAACTGTTCTTATGCCATTACCTTACTTTCAAAACTACTCTTTCCTCCACACCTACCTCTATTTAATGGTCATTGAAACAACTTAGAACATGAGGATGACTAACATGACTATGCTTGTGTTTTAGAAAGATACTCTGATCATGGATAATGGTACACTATTGAATCCTACCACTCTGAAGGAGGCGGAGGCAGAGGCAGAGGCAGAGGCAGAGGCAGAGGCAGAGGCAGAGGC